>SJYT01063861.1:250618-301115 GCA_006410635.1 Cephalophus harveyi
GGTCAGAGAGACTTCCTGTCCATCAAGCCAAAGCTGAGTTACATCATCCTTCTTTAAAGTCAACACTGGTGGAAATAGAGCTCTTCCTGGACCCAAGCAATGTGATTCTAAACAATGTCGTCAATGAAAGTGTTCCTTAAAAAGCAAACTTAGGCTCCATGTGGCTGTGTCCTTACTGGCCCTGTGGGCACAATGTGGATGCACAATTACGCGCATTTCCTTCTCTGAGAGTCCAGATAACGGGGTTCGGGCCACACTGCCTTATCTGTTTTTAAAGATGGAGAGAACAGTGGGGGGAGATAACAAGCATCGCCTTGACACACACTGTACACACCTAGTCTCAGAAGAGCCTCCCCTGAGGTTAGGGGGACGGCTGTGACACAGAGTTTTCGGCCATGCAGACAGCAAAGATGTTTCTGGAAACGGCAAAGGATCTATCTGCCCATCCGATATACTGCCGGGAGGTGGGAGGCACGAGGAACCTTTGTCTCTGTGTGAGTGTCTTCCTGAAACCATGGCGCTCCACCCCAAACAAGCCAAGATCTGGGTTGTCTCACCTGGTATTACCAAATTCTCACATATTCCACTTTATAAAGGTACCAACAGATTACATTAAAAATGAACCACTGAGTAAGTCACATTTGTTTCTGGAGCTAGTGGGAAGGAATCTGCCTGCCAATGCAGGAGACACAAGAGACACGGGTTTGATCCCTGCATTGGCAAGATCTCTTGGAGGAGGAAATGGCAACTCAGTCCAGTATTCTAGCCAGGGACAAAGGGGCCTGGAAGGCTACAGTCCATGGGGCTGCAAAGAGCTGGACACCACTGAACGTTCATGCACACACACACAGGTTTTACCGGAAGCATTTTATACCATCCATGTAAACGCCAGAAACACATCTCAGTCCAGTTCAGTCACTTAGTTATGACCCCATGGACGGCAGCACGCCAGGCTTCCCCCTCCATCACCAACTCCTGGAGCTCAAACTCATGCCCATTGTGTCGGTGACGCCATCCGACCATCTCATCCTCTGTCATCTCCTTATCCTCCTGCCTTCAATCTTTTCCAGCATCAGGGTCTTTTCAAATGAGTCAGTTCTTTGTATCAGGTGGCCAAAGTATTGGAGCTTCAGCATCAATCCTTCCAATGAATATTCAGGACTGAACTCCTTTAAGATTGACTGGTTGGATCTCCTTGCAGTCCAAGGGACTTTCAAGAGTCTTCTCCAACACCACAGTTCAGAAGCATCAACACTTCAGCGTTCAGCTTTCTTTATGGTCCAGCTCTCACATCCATACATGACTACTGGAAAAACCAAAGCTTTGACTAGAAGGACCCTGGTAGGTAAAATAATGACTCTACTTTTTAATATTTTGTCTAGGTTTGTCATAGCTTTTCTTCCAAGGAGCAAGTGTCTTTTAATTTCATGGCTAAAAAACATCTGCTTCACTGACTATAAGAAAGCCTTTGACTATGTGGATCACAGCAAACTGGAAAATTCTGAAAGAGATGGGAATACCAGACCACCTGACCTGCCTCTTGAGAAACCTGTGTGCAGGTCAAGAAGCAACAGTTAGAACCGGAGATGGAACAACAGACTGGTTCCAAATAGGAAAAGGAGTGTGTCAAGGCTGTATATTGTCACCCTGCTTATTTAACTTATATGCAGAGTACATCATGTGAAATGCTGGGCTGGATGAAGCACAAGCTGAAATCAAGATTGCCGGGAGAAATATCAATAACCTCAGATATGCAGATGACACCAACCTTATGGCAGAAAGTGAAGAGGAACTAAAGAGCTTCTTGAAGGTGAAAGAGGAGAGTGAAAAAGATGCCTTAAAACTCAACATTCAAAAAATGAAGATCATGGCATCCAATTCCATCATTTCATGGCAAATAGATGGGGAAACAATGGAAACAGTGACAGACTTTATTTTCTTGGGCTTCAAAATCACTGCAGATGACAGCTGCAGGCATGAAATTAAAAGATGTTTTACTCCTTGGAAGGAAAGTTATGACCAGCCTAGACAGTGTATTAAAAAGCAGAGACATTACTTTGCTGACAAAGGTCCGTATAGTCAAAGCTATGGTTTTCCAGTAGTCATGTATGGATGTGAGAGTTAGACCATAAAGAAGGCTGAGTACTAAAGAATTGATGCTTTTGAACCGTGGTGCTGGAGAAGACTCTTGAGAGTGACTTGCTGCTGCTGCTGCTAAGTCATTTCCATCATGTCTGACTCTGTGCGACCCCATGGATGGCAGCCCACCAGGCTCCCCCATCCCTGGGATTCTCCAGGCAAGAACACTGGAGTGGGGTGCCATTTCTTTCTCCAATGCATGAAAGTGAAAAGTGAAAGTGAAGTTGCTCAGTCGTGTCCAACTCTAGCGACCCCATAGACTGCAGCCTACCAGCTCCTCCATCCATGGGATTTTCCAGGCAAGAGTGCTGGAGTGAGGTGCCATTGCCTTCTCCGGAGAGTGCCTTGAACAGCAAGGAAATCAAACCAGTCAGTCTTAAAGGAAATCAGTCCTGAATATTCATTGGAAGGATTGATGCTGAAGTTGAAGTTCCAATACTTTCACCACTTGATACAAAGAACTGACTCATTTGAAAACACCCTGATGCTGCGAAAGATTAAGGGCAAGAGGAGAAGGGGACGACGGAGGATGAGATGGTTGGATGGCATCACCGACTCAATGCACATGAGTTTGAGCAGGCTCTGGGAGATGGTGAAGGACGGGGAGGCCTGGCATGCTGCAGTCCAGGGGGTCATAAAGAGTTGGACACGACTGAGCTGAACAAGAACAACAATGTAAACGCCAAAGGAAAATTACCAAAAATGACCGAGTTTGGGCAAAATGACAATTCAGGTGATACTCTTGACCATAATTTGCTAAATCAAAGGTTTCTGGACATCACTCCAGAAACATGAATCCAGGTCTCTGATCATCCACTCAAAGGAAAGTCTAAAATGTCTAAAAGCAAAAATGCTGAAGCACAAATATCAGAGGTCTCAACATCGGTTTATATCATTTAATACAGAGGTTTGATAAATTAGAAAATCATTTTGCCCTCCTGATTCTCATGATGGCATTAGGATAAAACATCTTAAAAAATATATATAAAAGCTTAAATCAATATTAAAATCATTCACTTTGCCCAATTAACAATTTCTGTCTATCGAGTCAAAGGTTGATGGTGGATACATAAATTCTACAAAAGGTTTTAAAAGATTTTTGACAGCTTTTCTTCCTATTAGTTGAAGCAGTTGGTGTTAGAACTACGAATTAGAAGTGAACAGTGATCTGAGAGAGAGAAATGACCTAAGACAGGCTTTAAGGGACAGACGAGCCTCGTGGCCAACACGATTTGGGAGCCTGGGCCATGATGGTACCACCTGCAGGAGACACAAGTCAAGGTGTCCAGGCGAGTCTTGGCTGCTCTGTGGGAGCTCAGAAGACACCCCGCCCCCCGCATCTCCCTGCTCCCCAAAGGCAGCACCAGTCTCACCGATCTCCTCCCGAGGCAGAAAGTGTGCCGAAAAGAAGGAGATGCAAACCAGCACTCATAATTTCTTCTCGTGTCCAGCCTGGTCGGCCAGCCCTTGCTTTAGGTCATGGGGCAGGGTATCATCTATTTTTCTTAGTCCTGTTTTAGCATTTTCACCAAATTTAAGCAGCTTGCTGGGGAAATTTGACTCTGGCCAAGATTAATAAGAAGAGTATCTCATTTTCAGACTGTAATGTATTTCCATGTGCAGAATTATTTCCCTCCAAAATATGCCATTTAATTATCAAGGCCACTAAATAGTTGTAAATTTACATCAAAGTGAAGCTAGTGTGCGTTCCTAGGGAAGGGTTGTGGGTGATATTTTGAAACAACTCTGAGTGTGTAACTTTCCCATCAGCTGCACAAAGACAAGCGGAAGAGGCTATGCTTCACACACAGCCGCACAGCTGCCTCCAGGGAAGGAGGGAAAATTTCCCCAAGCCTCGAGAAATCAGAAACCTTTGAATGCTGCTCTAGTATAGAATTTGGACCTAAGATAGCAGAAAATATTCTTGCCCCCAAAGCAAACTTTCCATTGTTTCAGAACGGTACTTCCATCACTTATTTGGAGAATCATCAATGATGGTCCTAATCAGGCTTATTAAGCCCACAGATTCATCAGTCCTGGTGGAAATTCCATCAGGAGCAGCAGCATCAGCCGCGTCTCCCCCACTTCCTCCCACCCAACCCCCGGCTTCAGGCCCCGCTCAGTACCCCCACAGGAGTGGCGCCACCATCCTCCAGGGGCTTGAGGTCAAAACACCAAGCTCATCCTTGGTCCCTCCCTCTCCTCCCACACCGCAGGACATGCCGCCCGCGTCCCGAGCTCCGGACACGCCCGCGCTGTCTCCTCCTGCTTGGGGCTGCCCCGGCCCTGAGCTCCGTGTGGCCTGTTCCTTCCCCCCACTCGGGTCCAGTTCAGGTGCTGTCCCCTCTGTGGGGCCTCTCTCACTCCCCCATCTGCACCAGCCCTGACCCTGTCTCCCGGGCCCGCTTTGCACTCCTCCGCAGCGTGCTCCCTGCCCTCAGCGGCCGATCGGTTGCTCCCTGGCTCGTCGTCTGTCCCCCAGCCTGGGATGCACACGCTGAGTGCAGGGGCAGTCCTGTCCTGTCCATCCCAGAATCCCCGCAGCCCACCTAGAGCTGTCCCGGTCAGCACCGCCCGGCCCCCGGGGGATCAGGAGCAGGAACCGAGAGACCAGGAACAGGATGTGCTCAGAAGCGAGCACGCGGAGGCCTCGGGGGCCTGGCTTACAAACTCCGTGGTCCTGCCCGCGCTGTTCCCGGCAGCTGCGCCTTTCTGAGACAGAGGGGGTGGGTGCGGTGTCATCTTCCCGGCGGGATGACAGTGAGGACGAGCACTCAACCAGCTGCCTCATGATCACGTTCCGGGCCTGTTGCGCAGCTCAGGCTTCCCTCCAAGCTTTCCTCACCGACCTGCAGTCCCCTGCGCGTCTCCGTCACCACTACGGCCTCCCCACGGCATCTGGCTAAAGGCAGGGGCCCCCCAGCCCACTCTCCAGCAGCCCCCATGGCATCTGGCTAAAGGCAGGGGCCCCCCAGCCCCCTCTCCAGCAGCCCCCACGGCATCTGGCTAAAGGCAGGGGCCCCCCAGCCCACTCTCCAGCAGCCCCCATGGCATCTGGCTAAAGGCAGGGGCCCCCCAGCCCACTCTCCAGCAGCCCCCACGGCATCTGGCTAAAGGCAGGGGCCCCCTCAGGCCCCCTCTCCAGCAGCACCCGCGGGGTGCCCCCAGCGCTGCACGGGCCACATGAGCGTGCAGCCTGAAGCCTGGTCCCGGGGAAGGGGACTGTGGGCACGTCCCCGGTGAGGGGGCCTCTCTGGGGACCAACAGAGACCGGCACACACAGCAGGGGCCCTGGCGCCCAGCCACCGTCTGCCCACAATGCTGAACACCACAGAGGGTTTTCCTGCATTCACGGATCAGTCCAAGAACCCCTCCACCTCAGGGCCCTTCTGGAATGTTCTCTACATATGATAGCTGCGCAACACACAAAAACACACCCACGCACGCAGATAACACCTCCTTCACCAGGCTGGGTGGTCCTGACGATTCACCCCAAGTCTCCTCTAAACCCAAACACGTGAGACACTCTGAGTTAATCCCGACTGCCAGATACATTCTCTTCAGAGCACGTCACTAGTATTATGCAAGTGCGACTTTAATAAAAACAACAGCGAGCTCAGAATTAACTTCCAAAATCTGCATCGTGTCACCATGCATCATGAGGAAGCCGTAACGCCCCATCTGATTCCACGTAACCACACAGTCTCAGAGGACAGAGCCTTTATCTTGTGGACATTCCCCAGGAAGAGAACGTCCTAGCCAACATCCAGGAGTGGGCCATTTCCTGGGACCATGTTCAGTTATTAATCTGAGCTTGATGAGGCTACAAAACATCTTACTGGAAAGGCGGCTGACAAAGGAGGGTTCAGATAGCTGGATTTGTTTCTCGTCTTTGGAAAATGTTCCATATCAACTAAACGCCCATCACTTTTCAGCTAATATTAATGTTTTAATCACTGAGTCCATTAACTCTAACATGGATCTGACAAGGACTTGTTATGGGCTAAACACGATGAAGATGAAGATACATCTAAGTCATGGTTTCAGCTCTCAGATAGTTATAAACCTGGCTAGGAAAGCAATCTATTTATACCTGAAAACTTCGATTAAATATAAAATGTGTTTTTATACATTTTTTTTTTACAGACAGTGGGCTTTCCTGGTGGCCCAGTGGTAAACAATCTGCCTGCCAATGCAGGAGATGTGGGTTTGAGCCCTGGGTCGGGAAGATCCCCTGGAGAAACAAATGGCAACCCAGTCTAGTATTCTTGCCTGGAGAATTCTGTAGACAGAGGAGCCTGGCGAGCTATAGTCCACGAAGCCGCAAAGAGCTGGACACGGCTTAGCAACTGAGCACGCACGCACAGTCAATGCGTGCTGAGAGAACAAGAGACGCTTCCTGAAAGCATCAGGCATGCTCTGACTTTGAGGTCTTTGCACCCGCTGTTCCTTCCAGATTCCAGAATGTTCTTTGCCTCCAGGGCTTGCTCCCTCGCTGCGCTCAGGTCTCTGCCAAGTGCCCTGCCTCAGTGGGTCTTCTCTGACCCTCCACCCACCTGCTCCATTTCCTTGCCGGACAAGCATCTCTTCCCGGTGGCTATCCATCCTGACCGACAGGGCTTCCTCCTGTGTAACCCTCTTCTGCCTTCCCCTCCCAGGAAAGAAGGTGGGAACTCGGCCTGTCCCCTCTCTGCTCTGTCCCCAACATCCTAACCGGCATTCAGCCAGCATCTCCTTAACTACTGTTGAAGGAACAAGCCACATAACACAGCTGACTTCATTCACAGCGTGACGTCATGTGGATTGCGATGGTTTCCAGGAAAGTCACGCCTACCACGTGAAACTACAGACTTCCTAAGAAACGCGCCTTCCCTCCCTGTGTCAGCCCTGCAAAGTGTGCGGACAGGGTGCATTTCACCTTGCTGATCACACCGGTGTCCCACATTATGCTGGACTTGAATACACGGTACAGACACATGGAGATGGATTTATATATGACCACCTAGATAAAGCCAACCCCAATTCATCATACTCTAAACTCTGAACATTAAAACCAAGGGTGGTGTTAATTTTGGACATTCGCACAGTTTGAAACCAACAAATTCCATATCGATCTGAGCCATAGTTTCTAAACACAGACTGTTTGTCAGCATAGGTTATAAAAGAGAGAGAGAAAAGACACTGTCCAGCTATCGCATTTGCCGCAAGGGACTCAACTGCTACGCGAGTATAAACTGCCTCCTACGACACCGGATTTTTCAATTTGTTGTATGTTTGTTTGCTCACTTGTTTTGTTTTAGTCCAGACAGTTTATTCTGTTCTCAGATTGAAGTTGAAACAGCTCACATGTGTAGTTTTACCCCAAAGAAATAAAAGTGTTCACGCAGGCTTCCAAAAAGTCCTCTGATTGAAGACGATGCATGAGACACGTGGAGGGTCAGAGACGAGGAGGGTCAGACGGGTGGAGGGTCAGAAGCAGGGAGGAGCCCACCCTGTGTCAGGAAGGCCACCCTCTCCCCAAGGAGACCCGACGCTCAGGTGAACTCCGCCCACTGGGGCCAGTCTCTCTAAGGACATGGAAGACTCATCAGCAAAATACCCACAAATGAGAACTCTTGTCACTGAGCAAACACTAAAATAACTGCTACAACATGAAGACTTTCCTCCCAAGACAAACAAAAATGGTTTAGACAGCCTTCCCTTCATGGTGGAGGAGAGACCATGAACCAAAGGGACTCCAGGAACTGACCTCCAGGGTGGAATACTCTTGGGGTGTTAGAGGGCTCCTTGGGGATGGCTTCAACTTGACGCTGGCCTTGGAAGTAATGTCTAGGGAAGACCCAAGACTTGGGCCCCACAGAGACCTGGATTTTTAAAAAAAAAGCGGGGGGGAGGGGGGTAACTCCAGCGAAACCAACCTGAGGAACAGAGCAAACACACGGGTGACGAAGGAAGTCTTTTCATTTTCACGCATCTGCCTCCCGGCAGCCCTACCCACACTCACAGCAAGCCATCTGGCCCACGAACATCACACCCACCCACTGGACAGCAGGCAGATCCCCGTGTCCACTTCCACCGTCCCCTCAAATGGAAATGCGGAGGGTAGGAAGGCCATCTGGTGGTAAAGACCACGCTGCTCTCCATCTCGCTGATGGAGACCACACTCTGCACACAGCTAAGGTGCAGCTCCTGTATCCCTATTCTGCACTACGCATGTATACATATATGTGATGTTATACCTATATATGGGCTTCCCTGGAAGTTCAGATGACAAAGAACCTGCCTGCAATGCAGGAGACCCAGTTCAGCCCCTGGGTTGGAAAGATCCCCCAGAAAAGGAAATGACAACCTGCTCCAGTATTCTTATTCTTGTCTGCAGAACCCCACGGACAGAGCAGCCTGGTGGGTGACAGTCCATGGTGTCACAAAGAGTCAGACACGACTGAGTGGCTAACACTTTCACTTTCTCACACACACACACACATACATACATATATATATAATCATTCCTGCAAAGCTTTAAGATAGGGCAGGGAAATTCAGCTGTGAAATGCTTTACATGACATAAAAATCCCCACCCCCAGTCCTTATCCCAGCCCCTCAGTACAAAGCAAGTTTTATTAACACAAGGCAAGTGCTCAATTTAAAGAAAACTGTGGGCATTAAAGCAGGTTGTTTTATGTCTCTGACATGAATACTCCGAGTGCATGAACTATTGAGGCCTGGGTTTAAGTGTGATTAATGCCTCATACTTGGAAAGCATCCAAACTTATTAAATCTGATGGAGTAAAACAGCGTAACTTTCTCATATTATTTCCAAGAGATACGATTAGGCCGAATCGCACCAGTGAATGAAACCAGAAGTAAGCCATGGGGCGGGGGCGAGGAACTCACTCAGTTGTATTTACAAAGAACTAAGGGGAGCTGAGCATTTCAGCAAGCACAGGCAGAGTTCAATCACCTCACCCCAAGGAGAACAGCGCAGCCTGCAACCCATGCCAACAGCACCTCCCCGTGTCTCCTGTGACCTCCCCACACACCGCCGAGCGGGGCACCCTGCTGGAATCAAAAGAAAGGCCATTCGGCCCCTGTTCTCTCCTCCCACAGTGGACATGTCATTCATACACACATCATATCACACGCACACATCACACACGCCGCATCACACACATACATGTCATATCACACAGACACACACACCTGTTATCTTGTACTCAGCCACACCAGGGCTGAGTGACGTTTAACAGCATCCTGTAAATGACCCCCTCTCCACACGAAACACAGGGCCTACACACCCTCTGCTTACAACAGTACGCATACCACCCCAGACAAGCCGGTCCCAAACCCCAGACAAGCCGGTCCCAGACCCCAGACAAGCCGGTCCCAGACCCCAGACAAGCCGGTCCCAGACCCCAGACAAGCCGGTCCCAGACCCCAGACAAGCTGGTCCCAAACCGACTGCTCTCAGATTTACCAGTTCAGGTGTTGTGCATGTTTGGCCTTTCAGATCTGGGGTGCTTCGCAAAGGCCAGCAGCCCTAAGAACACGGCAGATATTCACCCAATTCTTTCACTTGTTCTCTGGATGGAAATGAAACTCCAAAGAAACAAACAAGAAAACCACGGTCTGCAGCGCGTGACCCCCGTGTCCAGCAGAGAGTGGCTCCGGCACTTCCCAGGCGCCCCAAGGGCCACTCGAGGAGGTCAGCACAGGTGTGACTACGGTCTGCAACGTGTGGCCCTGTGTCCAGCAGAGAGTGGCTCTGGCACATCCCAGGCGCCCCAAGGGTCACTCGAGAAGGTCAGCACAGGGGTAAGCATGGTCTGCAGCACGTGACCCCATGTCCAGCAGAGAGTGGCTCCGGCACGTCCCAGGCGCCCCAAGGGCCACTCGAGGAGGTCAGCACAGGTGTGTCTGGCCCCTCACTTTGGGGCAGAGAGATGCAGGAAAGGAGAGTAGGCCGCTGGGCCCGGCTCAGACTCCTCAGTGACTCTAAACACTACGTAGCCAGCCTCTCGGATGCCTGGATTCGGGGTGATCATTTGAGAAGGAGAAACATACGAAAATATTTGTAATATCAAAGCCCATCCGAGTCAATTACAAATCTCAGGGCAGATCTGAGACGTAGAGGGAAATGCTACACCCCCCCCCCATCAGCCTCTGAACTGATAAAAGAATAACAAATTTTTTAAAATCTGCCAAACAACAAAGCTTCAATTTATTATACATGCTCATCAATTTAACCCAGTAGAAAAAAAAAAAAAAACTTAAAAGCCTGAGGGTGACACAGTGCCTTTAATACACAGGCCCTGTGCACGCCACAGATCAAGGCCCCAGCCCCGGCCTGCTCTGTCTGCCAAAGATGAAAGCCGGGCACCAACAGGTGAAGGCTCTGTTTGAATCATCACCTGCAATTAAGCAAAGGGAAACCAAGAGAAGAGGCAAGCTGAACCCGCTCGGGAAAACACGTCCCGGACGGAGCAGGTGGACGCTCGCTGCCCCGTCAGCTGGCTCTCTCCCCCCGGATGGCAGGCACTCAGTGAGTGCCTGCCTGGAAGGACACACACACCCACCCACACCAGCATCTGCCCCTCTCTCATATTTCTCTACATGTATCTTTCAGGGCTTGCTGCTCTTTTGGAAACAACATCCCTGCAACACAGGTCTGCGTGAGATCTCACGGCATCTGAACGAAAGGTCTGTGGACACTACGATGCGCAACACCGAGTTGTACGTTTGAGAGTTGCAGGACCTCCCTGGCGGTCCAGGGGTTAAAACTCCATGCTGCCAGGGCAGGGGGTACAGGCTCCATCCCTGGTTGGGGAGCTAGATCCCACACGCTGCGTGGCAGGCCAAAAAACTCTGAGAAATTAAGTAAAATAGATAGGCAACGAGGATTTATTCTGTGGCACAGGGAACTGTATACATAATTTTAAAAAAAGAAAAGAAAAAAGTTGCTAAGAGAGTAAATCTTAAAAGTTCTCATCAGAAGAAAGAAAAACCCTGTAGCTGAAGGGTGATGCATGTTAACTTACTGAAAGGTGGCGAGTGCTAACTTACCGGGCTGATCATTCCCATACACATGCGTATCAAATCCCCAAATCCGCTAATCGAGCATAAAGGCCTCCACGTGACTTCCTTCTCCACCAGCATGCCAGTCACCATGACTCCTCTGTGTGTGCCCAGTCGTGTGCAACTCTTTGCAACCCCCTGGACTGTACTCGCGAGGCTCCTCAGTCCATGAGATTCACCAGGCGAGAATCCTGGAGTGGGCTTTCATGCCCTCTCCCGGGCGATTTTCCCACCCTGGGGTCCAACCTGGGTCTCCCGCGCTGCAGGCGATTCTTGACCATCTGGGCCAGCAGGGAAGTAAGCTAGAGCACGTTTACCCAGAACTTCCAGACCGAGCCCTCCTCCCGTCAACAGCATTTCCACAGCGAAGCGCTCTTCACTCCAAAAGAGCGCGGTGGTTTTCATGAAAAGGGGCCGCAGCACCAGCTCACAGTGCTGTTGGTCCAGTTCAACTTCTTTTAGAAAAGCCACACCGTCTGAGAGCGCCCGGCGTCGCCCCCGTGGGTGAGCACCGTCTGCCGTGACTCACAGGCTGCGCGGGAGACGGAGGAGCTCAGAGCAGGCAGGTGCCCTCTCCCCGCCGTCACACGTGGTCAGTGCACACTGGACCGACCTGCTCCCTGCTCCAAACACCCAACTCTGAAAAGGAGCCTGACCCTCAGTAACGCAGGCTCCCCACCTGTGTGCTACCCACAGAACATCCCAATGAGAGTCTCAGATCCACTCGGACTTCAGAAAGAAACCCCAACTGTATCAAAATGAATAAATATGAAGCTCATAAGGCTGACTCCTCATACGACAGAAAGCTCAGAAAGCATCATCTTTCCCTAAAGATCCTTTAGGAAGAAGACAGAAAGGACGTAACCCCTCCGAGCGTCAGAACCGTCTGGAAGCCTCTAGACCACTGCCGCGTTCTGTCTGCCTTCGTTTCTGTGAATCGATCACAATCCGCGTGCGCTTGCTTTCTGTCTCTTGGAGGCTAACAGTGATGACAACGCATGAGGCCAAACAAGAGAGCGACGGCTCCTTGGCCCCTAGACAGCACCTTCTCCGAGGCGATGATTTATTCTTAACCTCAGAATTAAGGAAGAGAGTGGGGAATCGTGTCTTCTGGATAAACCTGGGCCTCGAGCTGGTCCGCAGGCCAGAGTCAAACCCTCTGTAAACAGTGGCGTCTCAGCATCTCCACCTCACTTTGGGGCAGAGAGATGCAGGAAAGGAGAGTAGGCCGCTGGGCCCGGCTCAGACTCCTCAGTGACTCTAAACACTACGTAGCCAGCCTCTCGGATGCCTGGATTCGGGGTGATCATTTGAGAAGGAGAAACATACGAAAATATTTGTAATATCAAAGCCCATCCGAGTCAATTACAAATCTCAGGGCAGATCTGAGACGTAGAGGGAAATGCTACACCCCCCCCCCATCAGCCTCTGAACTGATAAAAGAATAACAAATTTTTTAAAATCTGCCAAACAACAAAGCTTCAATTTATTATACATGCTCATCAATTTAACCCAGTAGAAAAAAAAAAAAAAACTTAAAAGCCTGAGGGTGACACAGTGCCTTTAATACACAGGCCCTGTGCACGCCACAGATCAAGGCCCCAGCCCCGGCCTGCTCTGTCTGCCAAAGATGAAAGCCGGGCACCAACAGGTGAAGGCTCTGTTTGAATCATCACCTGCAATTAAGCAAAGGGAAACCAAGAGAAGAGGCAAGCTGAACCCGCTCGGGAAAACACGTCCCGGACGGAGCAGGTGGACGCTCGCTGCCCCGTCAGCTGGCTCTCTCCCCCCGGATGGCAGGCACTCAGTGAGTGCCTGCCTGGAAGAACACACACACCCACCCACACCAGCATCTGCCCCTCTCTCATATTTCTCTACATGTATCTTTCAGGGCTTGCTGCTCTTTTGGAAACAACATCCCTGCAACACAGGTCTGCGTGAGATCTCACGGCATCTGAACGAAAGGTCTGTGGACACTACGATGCGCAACACCGAGTTGTACGTTTGAGAGTTGCAGGACCTCCCTGGCGGTCCAGGGGTTAAAACTCCATGCTGCCAGGGCAGGGGGTACAGGCTCCATCCCTGGTTGGGGAGCTAGATCCCACACGCTGCGTGGCAGGCCAAAAAACTCTGAGAAATTAAGTAAAATAGATAGGCAACGAGGATTTATTCTGTGGCACAGGGAACTGTATACATAATTTTAAAAAAAGAAAAGAAAAAAGTTGCTAAGAGAGTAAATCTTAAAAGTTCTCATCAGAAGAAAGAAAAACCCTGTAGCTGAAGGGTGATGCATGTTAACTTACTGAAAGGTGGCGAGTGCTAACTTACCGGGCTGATCATTCCCATACACATGCGTATCAAATCCCCAAATCCGCTAATCGAGCATAAAGGCCTCCACGTGACTTCCTTCTCCACCAGCATGCCAGTCACCATGACTCCTCTGTGTGTGCCCAGTCGTGTGCAACTCTTTGCAACCCCCTGGACTGTACTCGCGAGGCTCCTCAGTCCATGAGATTCACCAGGCGAGAATCCTGGAGTGGGCTTTCATGCCCTCTCCCGGGCGATTTTCCCACCCTGGGGTCCAACCTGGGTCTCCCGCGCTGCAGGCGATTCTTGACCATCTGGGCCAGCAGGGAAGTAAGCTAGAGCACGTTTACCCAGAACTTCCAGACCGAGCCCTCCTCCCGTCAACAGCATTTCCACAGCGAAGCGCTCTTCACTCCAAAAGAGCGCGGTGGTTTTCATGAAAAGGGGCCGCAGCACCAGCTCACAGTGCTGTTGGTCCAGTTCAACTTCTTTTAGAAAAGCCACACCGTCTGAGAGCGCCCGGCGTCGCCCCCGTGGGTGAGCACCGTCTGCCGTGACTCACAGGCTGCGCGGGAGACGGAGGAGCTCAGAGCAGGCAGGTGCCCTCTCCCCGCCGTCACACGTGGTCAGTGCACACTGGACCGACCTGCTCCCTGCTCCAAACACCCAACTCTGAAAAGGAGCCTGACCCTCAGTAACGCAGGCTCCCCACCTGTGTGCTACCCACAGAACATCCCAATGAGAGTCTCAGATCCACTCGGACTTCAGAAAGAAACCCCAACTGTATCAAAATGAATAAATATGAAGCTCATAAGGCTGACTCCTCATACGACAGAAAGCTCAGAAAGCATCATCTTTCCCTAAAGATCCTTTAGGAAGAAGACAGAAAGGACGTAACCCCTCCGAGCGTCAGAACCGTCTGGAAGCCTCTAGACCACTGCCGCGTTCTGTCTGCCTTCGTTTCTGTGAATCGATCACAATCCGCGTGCGCTTGCTTTCTGTCTCTTGGAGGCTAACAGTGATGACAACGCATGAGGCCAAACAAGAGAGCGACGGCTCCTTGGCCCCTAGACAGCACCTTCTCCGAGGCGATGATTTATTCTTAACCTCAGAATTAAGGAAGAGAGTGGGGAATCGTGTCTTCTGGATAAACCTGGGCCTCGAGCTGGTCCGCAGGCCAGAGTCAAACCCTCTGTAAACAGTGGCGTCTCAGCATCTCCCTGGAGCCCTCCGCCTGCTTCCTCTCTGTTACTGCTGGCCCCTGGTTTATGCTCTGCGCCAGACACTCAACCGTGAGGTCCCTGAGCAACAGGGACCCTTCCCAAGTCAAAGCCAATGGGTCCAGTAAACAGAACCAGATCTTCCTGCCAGATCTGCACCTATGGTTCAGATCCCGCTCACAGGCTCCCAACCTTCTGAGCTAAATGAGCAAGAGATCGAGAGAAATGGCACTTCCAGAACCTTGCTCTTTTGTGAAGGAAATGAACGTGCAGACAGCAGCGTGTTGGACAAAACATGCTTTCTTTCTTCAAACAGGCAACAACATATCTAAAATAACACAGCCTCGGGGGTGGGGATGGGCGGGGATGAGAGGGCGCAAACAACGACATATAGAATGGATAGACACCACGGCCCGACTGCACAGCACAGGGGCCCACGCCCAGCGTCCCGGAGTGAACCGCACCGGACGCCTGCACCCGGACGCCTGTGCAGCACAGGGGCCCACGCCCAGCGTCCCGGGGTGAGCCGCATCGGATGCCTGCACCCGGACGCCTGCACCCGGAGGCCTGCACCCAGACGCCTGCACAGCACAGGGGCCCATGCTCAGCGTCCTGGGGTGAGCCGCACCGGACGCCTGCACCCGGACGCCTGCACAGCACAGGGGCCCATGCTCAGCGTCCTGGGGTGAGCCGCACCGGACGCCTGCACCCGGAGGCATGCACCCAGACGCCTGCACCCGGAGGCCTGCACCCGGACACCTGCACAGCACAGGGGCCCACGCTCAGCATCCCAGGGTGAGCCGCACCCGGACGCCTGCACCCGGACGCCTGCACAGCACAAGGGCCCACGCTCAGCATCCCGGGGTGAGCCACACTGGACGCCTGCACCCAGACGCCTGCACCCGGAGGCCTGCACCCGGACACCTGCACAGCACAGGGGCCCAAGCTCAGCATCCCAGGGTGAGCCGCACCCAGACGCCTGCACCCAGACGCCTGCACAGCACAGGGGCCCACGCTCAGTGTCCCGGGGTGAGCTGCACCCGGACGCCTGCACCCGGACGCCTGCACAACACAAGGGCCCACGCTCAGTGTCCCGGGGTGAGCTGCACCCGGACACCTGCACAGCACAGGGGCCCACGCCCAGCGTCCTGGGATGAACTGTACCAGAAAGAATATGAAAAAAAAGAACGTGTATATATGTGTATAACTGAGTCACCTGGCTGTACAGCAGAAACTAACACATTGTAAATCAAGTATACTTCCACTTTCAAGATAAACACTCTGAATTTTACAGCCTTTCCCCTCAGTCTGCCCTAGGCCTTCCCCCAGATGCCGCCCCAAGAGCCGTGGTCCCCCAGGCCAGCAGAGATGAGCAGAGGGCACCCCCATATTCTCAGTTACAGTGTTAGAAGAGGAAAAGACAAGAATGAAGCAAAGCCCAAGCGGACGGGTTTTCTGGGTGAGACCTTAGGGCTCACAGCACAGACGTGCCGGTTTGGGGTTGTGCAGATAAGAAAGAGATGCTCCACAGCCAACAGGAAGCTGCAGACGTGGTCAGCTCGCCTGCTGCAAAGGCGGGAGTGGAGGGCGAGGCCGCCTCCCCAAGGACACGGTCGCCCGGCCTGCCCGCAGCAGGTGAGCCGCGCAGGACGAGTCCGGCAGAGCTCCTCCCGGAGCCGGGAACACACGGTGCTCTGGAACGTGGAGGACGGACTTCTGTCTTCCCATCAGCAGACACGCCTGAGCAAACGCAGACCTGAGCTGGGACCAGGCGCCCCTCCCGCCAGGGCCTTGCCAACCCGGAGATTCTAGGAAACCGACCAATTTTACAGGGGCTCCGTGTAGCTGTCACTTAGCCAGGATTTCAGGAAGTGGGAAGGTCAGGGTCCAGTTTCTCTCTTCAGTTCAGTTCAGTTCAGTTCAGTCGCTCAGTCGTGTCCAACTCTTTGTGACGCCATGAATAGCATCACGCCAGGCCTTCCTGTTCATCACCATCTCTCGGAGTTCACTCAGACTCACATCCATCGAGTCCATGATGCCATCCAGCCATCTCATCCTCTGTCGTCCCCTAATATAGCTTTTATTATGTTGAGGTATGTTCCTTCTATTCCTACTTTCTGGAGAGTTTTTATCATAAATGGATGTTGAATTTTGTCAAAGGCCTTCTCTGCATCTATTGAGATAATCATATGGCTTTTATTTTTCAATTTGTTAATGTGGTGAATTACATTGATTGATTTGCAGATATTGAAGAATCCTTGCATTCCTGGGATAAAGCCCACTTGGTCTTGGTGTATGATCTTTTTAATGTGCTGTTAGATTCTGATTGCTAGAATTTTGTTAAGGATTTTTGCATCTATGTTCATCAGTGATATTGGCCTGTAGTTTTCTTTTTTGGTGACATCTTTGTCAGGTTTTGGTATTAGGGTGATGGTGGCCTCATAGAATGAGTTTGGAAGTTTACCTTCCTCTGAAATTTTCTGGAAGAGTCTCAGTAGGATAAGTGTTAGCTCTTCTCGAAATTTTTGGTAGAATTCAGCTGTGAAGCCGTCTGGACCTGGGCTTTTGTTTGCTGGAAGATTTCTGATTGCAGTTTCAATTTCCGTGCTTGTGATGGGTCTGTTAAGGTTTTCTATTTCTTCTTGGTTCAGTTTTGGAAAGTTGTATTTTCTAAGAATTTGTCCATTTCTTCCACGCTGTCCATTTTATTGGCTGATAGTAGTCTCTTATGATCCTTTGTATTTCTGTGTTGTCTGTTGTGCTCTCTCCATTTTCATTTCTAATGTTATTGATTTGATTTTTCTCTCCTTGTTTCTTGATGAGTCTGGCTAATGGTTTGTCAATTTTATTTATCCTTTCAAAGAACCAGCTTTTTGCTTTGTTGATTTTTGCCATGGTCTCTTTTGCTTCTTTTGCATTTATTTCTGCCCTAATTTTTAAGATTTCTTTCCTTCTACTAACTCTGGGGTTCTCCATTTCTTCCTTTTCTAGCTGCTTTAGGTGTAGAGTTAGGTTATTTATTTGACTTTTTTCTTGTTTCTTGAGGTATGCGTGTATTGCTATGAACTTTCCTTTTAAGACTGCTTTTATAGTGTCCCACAGGTTTTGGGTTGTTGTGTTTTCATTTTCATTCAAGGCACAGAAACTGTTTTTAACCATATGCTCTAGCTGTGTTTTATCAATAGTATGTTTACAAAGGCCTATGAATAAATCAGACTAAATATGTTAGCTCCAAGGTGGCAGGCAAATAAGTTAAAGGTCATGGTTTCATTGATTTGATTTACTTCTGTTTTTATGTACCAACCTCTGAGATCTGAAGCAAATTTGCCCTGATTCATTTGATGGTTTCAAAAATACCTGATGTTTGGAAAAGATGATTTATGGCTATAATTTGAGAGATATATGCCTTGAGACATAAACAGTGGTCAATCACCTCAAACTGGCTCTGATATGACCTCAGAAATTCAGCTATGCAGATGAAAACTGGAAGTCTCTGAAAGTTACTTTTGCTTCATTTTGCTAAGATCTTTGCACCAAGAGGGAATTTGCATAGTTTGTGCTGTGTGCACAGTAGGATAGAAAACTGCAGATGCCTCAACTGCCCCTGAAGACTTTTTCCCCCTTTCCTAGAGTCCTATTACCTGTCTGCCTTTTAACTCTTATAATTCTCTTACTCTATTCCCTTCGGGCACAAGGTGTTTTTTGGATATGAACTTTCCTTCTCCATTCTGTGAACCTCGAATAAAAGCCTGTCTTACTTACACCAAACTCAGTTTCATTATTGGCAGCATGAACCTGAGTGGGAAAGAATTCCCTGAGAAAGTCAAAGAGAGCTTAGGTTCGGTTAGTGCCCCAGAAGGGGGGCCTTACATCTAATTTGGTCACATCTTTAGTAATGTTGCTTGATATAAATCAGTATAGTAAACCATTTTATTTCTTATCTTGCAAATAAAGTGGTATAACAAAAGTACAATTATTTAAAATGTTATAAAATTTCATTTACCCAAAAGTAAAAAACATGCTTAGGTTCTAATGATATAGCAGAGAAAAACAGAGACAGAGAGTGAATGTAGGTCTTACGCAGCTAACATCCAGATGCAAGATTGTTAGATTGCCAGATTGAGAAAATAAAAATGCAGGATGCAAAAAATTTGTATATCAGAACAACAAATAATATCCTTAGTATATGTGCTCCAATTATTGCATGAGACAAGCCTATTTTAATAATAATAATAGTTATCTGATATTCTAATTTAATTGGGCACATCTTATTTTTATCTGGCAACAATATTTAAATCATGGATTGAACAAATTTTAAGTTTATCAAAATCTAATTTTGATAAGAATAGAGAGCAATGGAAACTCAAATATGTTCCTGTGGACAATGTAAATTTTTACAACTATTTTGGAGATAAATTTGGAAATATTAATAAAATTCATATTAGAAAAATGTTATCTACTTCATATTAATATGTTAGTAATGTTTGAGCATATTTTCAAAGAAACATATGGGTCTGAGCATTAATATAACTGTTAAGTTTTCAAACATGGATGGAAATTTATACTTTATTAAAATTGAAAAATAATAATGTGGCATCATGTATTGACAGGGAAGAATTGACAGGGAAGAATTTCACAAAAAGTCTTCTGAAAGAAAAGAGCAAACTATGCAAAATGGTACTCGGTGTATAGATACAGACATGAATATTAAAAATATAACAAGGCATTATATCAGGGCTACCGAGACATTTCATACAGACCACCAAAGATGAATGGGTCATAGGAGAGAGTTTTGACAAAACTTGGTTTAATGGAGGAAGGAATGGCAAACCACTTCAGTATTCTTGCCTTAAGAACCGCATGAGCTGTATGAAAAGGCAAAAAGATAAAACACCAGATGATAAGCCCCTAGGTGGGAAAGGGTCCAATATGTTACTGGGGAAGAGCAGAGAAATAGCTCCAGAAAGAATGAAGGGGCTTGGCTAAAACAGAACCAATGCTCAGTGGTGGATGTATCTAGTGGTGAAAGTAAAGTTTGATGGTGTAAAGAACAATATTGCATAGGAACCTGGAATGTTAGGACCATAAATCAAGATAAACTGGACATGGTCTAGCAGGAGATGTCAAGAGTGAACATCAACATATTAAGCATCAGTGAACTAAAATGGACAGGAATGGGCAAATTTAGTAGAGATGAACAGTATATCTACCACTGTGGGCAAGAATCCCTTAGAAGAAATGGGCTAGCCCTCATAGTCAACAAAAGAGTCTGAAATGCAGTACTTGGGTGCAATCTCAAAAAGGACAAAATAATCTTGGTTCATTTCCAAGGCAAAGCATTCAGTATAGCATTAATCCAACTCTATGTCCCAATCACTAAAGCCAAAGAAATTGAAGTTGACCAGTTCTCTGAAGACTTATAAGATCTTCTAGAACAAACATAAAAAAAAAAAAAAATGTCCTTTTCATCATAGGGGAGTTTGGCCTTGGCGTACAAAATGAAACATGGCAAAAACTGACAGAGTTTTGTCAAGAGCACACACTGATCACAGCAAACACCTTCATCCAACAACACAGGATATGATTCTACACATGGCCATTACCAGATGATCAATACTGAAATCAGATTGATTATATTATTTGCAGCTGAAGATGCAGAAGCTCCACACGAGCAACAAAAACAGGACCTGGAGCCAATTATGGCTCAAATTATGAGCTCTTTATTGTAAAATTCAGGCTTAAATTGAAGAAAGTAGGGAAAACTACTAGGCCGTTCAGGGATGACCTGAATCAAAGCCCTTATGATTATAAAGTGGAGGTCACAAATAGATTCAAAGGATTAGATCTGGCAAACAGAGTGCCTAAAGAATGAGAGACAGAGGTTCCTAACATTGTATAGGAGCCAACGATCAAAATCATCCTGAAGAAAAAGAAATGCAAGGTTGAAAAGTGGTTGTCTGAGGAGACTTTACAAATAGCTGACAAAAGAAGAGAAGCAGAGGGAAAGGGAGGAAGGAAATGATATATCCAACTGAATGCAAAGTTGCTGAGAAAAGCAAGGAGAGATAAGAAAGTCTGAAGAGAACAATGCAAAGAAATGGAGGAAAACAATAGAATGGGAAAGACTAGAGATCTCTTCAAGAAAACTAGAGATAACCAAGGGAAAATTTCACTCAAAGATGGGCACAATAAAAGACAGAAATGAGGAACTAATAAAAGCACAAGAGATTAAGAAAGGTTGGAAAGAATACACAGAACTATACAAAACACTTCTTAATGAACTGGATAACACATGTAGGCATGGTCACTCATCTAGGGCCAGACATCCTAGAGTGTGAAGTCAAGTGGGCCTTAGGAAGCATTACTACAAACAAAGCTAGTGAAGGTGATCGAATTCCAGTTGAGCTATTTCAAATAGTAAAAAATGATGCTGTGAAAGTGCTATACTCAATATGTCAGCAAATTTAGAAAACTTAGCCAAGGCCATAGGACTGGAAAGTGTCATTTTTCATTTCAATTCCGAGGAAGGACATTGCCAAAGAATGTATATGTTACCATACAATTGCCCTGATTTCACATGCTAGCAAGGTAAAACTCAAAATTCTTCAAGTATGTGAACCATGAACTTCCAGATGTGAAAGCAGGGTTTATAAAAAGCAGAGGAATCAGAGATCAAATTGCCAACATGTGTTGGATCATGGAGAAAGCAAAGGAATTCCAGAAGGAAGCAAAACAAAACATCTACTTCTGCCTCATTGGCTATATTTAAGCCTTTGACTGTGTGGATCACAACAAATTATGGAAAATTCTTGAAGAGGGAATACTGGACCTCCTTATGCATCTCCTAGAAACCTGTATGTGGATTAACATCAATAGTTGGAATATCACCAGCTTATTTATGTAGAATACATCATGCAAAATGCTGGGCTGAATGAGTCACAAGCTAGAATCAAGATCGTTGGGATAAATATCAACAACCTCAGATATATAGATGATACCACTCTAATGGCAGAAATAAAGAGGTACTAAAGAGACTCTTGATGAGGGTGAAAGAGGAGGATGAAAAAGCTGGCTTAAAACTCAACATTCAAATAATCAAGATCATGGTATCTGATCCCATCACTTCATGGCAAAAAAATGGGGAATAAATGGAAACAGTGACAGACTTGTTTCCTGGGCTCCAGAACCATTGTGGACAGTGATGACTGCAGGATGAAATTAAAAGACACTTGCTCCTTGGAAGGAAAACTATGACAAACCTAGACAGTATATCAAAAAACAGAGTTATCCCTTTGCTAACAAAGGTCCATATAGTCAAAGCTGTGCTTTTTCTGCTAGTTATGTATGGATGTGAGAGTTGTACCCTAAAGAAGGATAAGCATCATAGAAATGATGCTTTTGAATTGTGATGCTGGAGAAGATTCTTGAGAGGCTTTTGAACTGCAAGGAGATCAAACTAGTCAATGCTAAAGGAAATCAACCCTTTATAATCATTAGCGGTAATAATGCTGAAACTGAAACTCCAATACTATGACCACCTGATGCACAGAGCCAACTCATTGGAAAAAAGTGCTAGAAAAGATTGAGTGCAGTAGGGGCTTGAAGGATATAAAAGACATGAAGAAAAAAAATAAACCAGATTGAGAAATATGTTGAGAGATTCAAGATAATATAAATGTCAGTTATGCCCAAATTAAGGGATGGTGAGGTGAAGTCGCGCAGTTGTGTCTGACTCTTTGCGACCCTGTGGACTGTAACCTATGAGGCTTCTCCGTCCATGGGATTCTCCAGGCAAGAATACTGGAGTGGATTGCCATTTCCTTCTCCAAAATTAAGGGATAACACATCTTGTTTTGATATGGGAGGTTGGGGCAGAAGGAAGAGTGAAGATGCAACACAAATGCTGAATGAATACACTGTATAAATTCTGGATATGCAATGTACAGTTCAGTTCAGTTCAGTAGCTCAGTCGTGTCTGACTCTTTGTAACCCCATGAATTGCAGCACGACAGGCCTCCCCGTCCATCACCAACTCCCGGAGTTCACTCAGACTCAACGTCCATCGAGTCAGTGATGCCATCCAGCCATCTTATCCTCTGTTGTCCCCTTCTCCTCCTGCTCCCAATCCACAGCATGGTGATTTATTTTGTGCCATGTTGTTCAGTCATGTCTGATTCTTTGAGACCCTATGGACTGTAGCCTTCCAGGCTCCTATGTCCATGGGGATTTTTCAGACAAGAAATACTGCCATGTCTTCCTCCTGAGGGTCTTTCCAGTCCAGGGATGGAACCCAGGTCTCCTGCATTGCAAGTGGATTCTTTATCCTCTGAGCCACAAGGGAAGCCCAAGAATACTGGGGTGGGTAGCTATCCCTTCTGCAGGGGATCTTCTCAACCCAGAAATCAAACCGGGGTTTCCTACATTGCAGGTGGATTCTGTACCAGCTGAGCTACCTGGCTCAGACAATAAAGAATCTGCCTGTAATACGGGAGAACTGGGTTCAATCCCTGGGTTGGGAAGATACCTTGCAGGAGGGCATGGCAACCAACTCCAGTATTCTTGCCAGGAGAATCCCCATGGACAGAGAAACCTAGCAGTCTACAGTTCATGGGGTCTCAAAGAATCAGACATGACTGAGCGACTAAGCATACACATGGTGATTTACGGTGACAAAGATTATACAACTTTATTGTATATTTAAAATTTGTTAAGAAGTTAGATCTCACATGTTCTGAACGCACAAAAGCACTTTAAATGTGAACGGATGGATATTTTAACTTGCTTGATTGTAGTAATCATTTCATAAGGGATACGTAAATCAAAACATCAGGCTGTATACCTTAAATATCTGCAATTTTTATTTCTCAATTATATCTTAATAAGATCTGAAAAAAATGAAGTTGATTTCGTTGGAATACCTTGTTTATATTCTCTAGCTCTATGCTGCTGCTGCTAAGTCACTTCAGTTGTGTCCAACTCTGTGTGACCCCACAGATGGCAGCCCATTGGGCTCTACCATCCCTGGGATTCTCCAGGCAAGAACACTGGAGTGGGTTGCCGTTTCCTTCTCCAATGCGTGAAAGTGAAAAGTGAAAGGGAAATCGCTCAGTCGTGTCTGACTTAGCGACCCCATGGACTGCAGCCTACCAGGCTCCTCCGTCCATGGGAGTTTCCAGGCAAGAGTACTGGAGTGGGATGCCATTGCCTTCTCCCTCTAGCTCTATAACCTTGCACAATTTACTTAAGTAGCCCATCTTGGAAGAAAAACAGAGATCATAATATAAGTGTTAGAGTACCTGCAAAACAATGTTTGTAAGCATTCTGTGAGTTTACATACATGTTTACAACAGTGAGTTACACTGGAAGCACTCTGTATTTTCCCTTTCATTATTATGTGAAAAGGAGGAGAAATTTTTAGGGAGTTCACAGTAATACTCAAGAAAAGTGACATAATTATCTACCCTGAATAAGTATTTTCAAAATAAAGAAGCTAATTCTGCTTCTTTGTCCTAGGAGAGAAGATGAAAAACAATGCAAACTATTATAATTAAAGACAAGGGAATGGGTTCCTCAGAGGGCTATAAATGTTAAGTTTCTATCTTCTTACCATGAAGTGAAGTCGCTCAGTCATGTCTGATTCTTTGCAACCCCATGGACTATAGCCCACCAGGCTCCTTGGTCCATGGGATTTTCCAGGCATGAATACTGGAGTGGGTTGCCATTTCCTTCTCCAGGGGATCCTCCCGACCCAGGGATCAAACCCAGGTCTCCCGCATTGTAGGCAGATGCTTTACTATCTGAGCTACCATTTCTTACCATGAGTATAGCAAATAGAGACTCTCTAGGAAGGAAGTCCTTTTAACTGTAACTGTAGTTTTTGTCTTCCTGGGAGCTATAATAAAAATGTAGTTTACAGCAGGTATGAATTCCAGATTCCAGGAGTACATGTAGAATTTAAGTGGAAATGGATTAATAATTTACTGCTTAAAATATCTAAAAAGAGAGGTACATTTTCACTTACATGGATATATATTCACATTCATGGATGTATCATGTATATAAAATTGTAACAATATTGATTCTCTGTGAGGGTTAAATAATATAATGAATTTGAAAATTACATAGAAATAAATAGTATTATAGTGATTTGAAACCATTCTGTCTCAAGATATGCCTCAGCTAAAGTTGATTACTTTGTCTTTTCAGTATTCTATCAGTAACTGTAATGTTTCCTATTGTGTGTTAAATGTTTGTTAATTATGGAAATATGAAAACATGCAGTTCAGTTCAGTCGCTCAGTCGTGTCCGACTCTTTGCGACCCCATGAATCGCAGCACACCAGGCCTCCCTGTTCATCACCATCTCTCGGAGTTCACCCAGACTCATGTCCATTGAGTCAGTGACGCCATCCAGCCATCTCATCCTCGGTCGTCCCCTTCTCCTCCTGCCCCCAGTCCCTCCCAATGGAAAACACATGTGCCTTCATAACTACATGCTCACCCACAAACACATTGTAACTGCGAGGTAATGGATATGCTAATAAGCTTGATTCTAGTAGGGCTTCCCTGGTGGTTCAGCCCATAAAGAATCTGCCTGGGTGCTGGAGACCTGGGTTCGATCCCTGGGTTGGGAAGATCTGGCGGAGGGCATGGCAACCTACTGCAGCATTCTTGTTTAGTGAATAGTCCATGGGGGTCACAAAGAATCAGACACAATCGAGTGACTAAGCACAGTACAAAGTACTGCAATTATTTCACAATGTATACATGAATCAAAATGTCAAGTTGTAAACCTTAAATGCACAATTTTATTTGTCAGTTATATCTTAATAAAAACTGAGAAAAAATGAAACTGATTGCATTGGAATACGCTGTCATTCACTGGTCCTATGACCTTGGACAATTTACTGAAGCAGTTTCATCATAGAAGAAAGCAGATCACAATTAGAGTGATGAAAGTACCCGAAACAAACTGTCGTGGTCTGGGTGCAGGTTATTGAAGAATTTTCAGACATGAGACAGAATGAGAGGGAAATGAAGTTTATTAGAGTGGGAGACGCTATTAGAATAGTGGGCCAACTCAAGGGAGAACGGACGTTGAACAGATGTCCTTAGTCCACGTTTATACCCAGGGTACAAGGAGTGGGATGGGGGTCTTGTGGGTCATTTGCTGATTGGATAAGGCACATATACTGGGTGGGGGGTGAAGAATAAGGCAAGTATCTTCTCCCTAAGGGGTAGGAGTGGGAAGACAGGTTATACCCTTTAGGAGGACCTGAAATCCATTAATAGTTACTACAAGGGGGCAGGAAGGACGATAAGGGTCTGGTTTTTCTGTTCCTGATACCAAGACCTTCCTTGGTTTTATCTGTTCTTCCATCCTTGGGTCACCACAGAAACCACATTTGTTAAGTGTTCTGAGATTACATATTTAACTAACCACAGCGCCAATTACACTGGAATCACTCAGTGTGTTTATCTTCTCATAATTAGGCAAGAGGGAGGAGGAAGTTTTAGGGAGTTTACTGAAATTTTCAAGGAAGAAGACATAATTATCTATGCTGAATAAGTACTTTCAAGAAAAAAAGTCACTTCTATCTGTTTGTCTTAGGAGAGAAGATGGAAAACAATGCAAGCTATTATAATTAAAGATGAGGGAATGAATTTCTCAGAGGGCTAGAAACTTAAACTTCTGTTTTCTTACCATGAGGATGGTTAGTAGACATTCCTTAGGAATGAAATCCTTTTAATTTTAACTGCATTGTGTCTTCCTCGAATGTTACAGAGCATAAGAATTCAGTAAAAACACAATTCAGAGCAGGTATGGATTCCAGATTCCATGAGTATGCCAAGAATTTAAATGGAAATATATAAATAGTTTACTTCTTAAAATACCTAGAAAGAGAAGAACATATTTCACTTTCATGGATATATATTCACATGGATATATCATGTCTGTAAAATTAGATTTGATTTAGAGTGGGGGTTAAACAGAATAATGTACTTCAAAAATATATTGAAAGAAGTGATATTATGATTTGAAACCATTCTCATGAATTCTATTCTACCCCTAGATATACCATATCTATAATTCATTATTTTTCATTCCATTAATATATAAATAACCATAAAGTTTCCAACTTTGGGTTAAGAATTTTTTTATGGTAATATGAAAGCATGCAAGATATGTAATTTTCTTTCCTGTAACCTACAATCTGTTGAAATTGCCATACTGTGCAGACTCATACTAAGAAGTAGTATAAATAATAAGGTAAGAATGTGTTTAAACCAATGTCAAACTTTGCTGAACATGGAGATGGTTAGCTTCATTGATTTTTGTGCCAAGTATTTTTTGTAATTTTGTCATGTTATGCAAAACAATATTAGTTTGAGGAATATTTTCTTTAAGGATAAAGAACTGAGACAGAAGTAAAGTTACCTGCCTTAGCTCATAGGTGGGAAAGACTAGATAGAATTTTTTTTTTTTCTTTCCTCATATAGAAATGGTGTTTCCCAGTAAGAAAGAAATTGGTAGTGGAGAGAAGTGAGTAGGAAAAAGGTGGTAAGTGAGAATAATGATGTAATTGAGTTTTGAATTTGAATGGTGGTTTTGAATTTGAATGGTAGTATAGACCACATTCAATTTTAATAAGCACAGCTAAGCAACAGGTATTTATAAGTCGACATGTGTTTTTTTTTAAGACTTTTGCATGTTGTATTATTGTTTAGTGTAACTTCAAATGAACATAAAAGTGTACTGATAACAAATATTCATAGTGTTTTTTTTTTTTTTGTAATATGCTTTAAACAATATTGCCAGTGTTTTTGAAAAGCAATATTACATTCTCTGATCATGTAATTCTCCTGACTCATACCAGTGATAACTGTTACTCCAATATTGCTATAATTCTTTTAAAAATGTATCATCTGTGCTTAAACTTAATATAACAGTATTGATTAAAGTGTTTCTTTGTGGTGTATTTTTCTCATTCAATATTCTATTTTTGAGATTTATTATTATTACTGGTGAAAGTGAAGTCGCTCAGTCGTGCCCGACTCTTTGCGACCCCGGGAACTGTAGGCCACCAAGCTCCTCCGTCCATGGGATTCTCCAGGCAAGAATACTGGAGTGGGTTGCTATTTCCTTCTCCAGGGGATCTTCCCGACCCAGGGATCGAACCCAGGTCTCCTGCATTGCAGGCAGACACTTTAACCTCTGAGCCACCAGGGAAGCCCAAGAAGATTATTACTGGTAGCTATGATTAATAATCCCATTATTGATGTATATTTGGGTTATATTTTACTGATAGATAAGGGTTGTTATGATCAGTCTTGCTCATGTCACTTCACTCTTTTTTGTATTCTTTAATTCACGATTTCCATGATTACTGGGTTGTTATTGCTTGGACACATATGTGTCATTGCAGTGTCATGAAATCCATGACTTTTCTTTGAGAAGTGATGAGATATAGAAAGCTACTACAAAATAATAAAAGAATATGCTATAAATGTGTTAGAATATTCTATGACAAAGTGAAAAGTTTATTTCAGGCAAAGCAGTGAGCTTTAGATAAAATATATTTAGACAAACCAAAAATTTACAACTAAGGCAAAAAAGTTAACTCTGCAGGCAAAAACTGAAGCAGAGTTTAAAATTATGTACCTCATTATATTAATATTTTTGAGAAAACAATAAGTAATCTGAAAAAAAAAAAAAGATGTACAAATTTGAAATTTATTCCAAAAATGCTTTTGCTATATTTTCCTGCCAAGGGAGATGCTGCTCAAAATGCTGTGCTTTGTTGTTTAGTCATTAAGTTGTGTCTGACTCTTCACCACCATCTAATCACAGGATATTCCCCAGTTGACCACACATCCTGTGACTCTCTCCCTCATGTGTGTGTGCCTGCTCAGTTGCTTCAGTAGTGTCTGACTCTTTGTGACCCTATGAACTGTAGCCCATGAGGCTCCTCTATCCATTAATATCCTAGAACCAAGGTCTAGTTTCCTCATATAAGAAACAGCATTTGTTTATTTTTACAGAATATTCTTGTGTAAATATCCACATGATTCTTATATAGCTGGTAGTAGGTAAGGCAATATTTGATATTTTCCATCTATATCAATATNTGAACTGTAGCCCATGAGGCTCCTCTATCCATTAATATCCTAGAACCAAGGTCTAGTTTCCTCATATAAGAAACAGCATTTGTTTATTTTTACAGAATATTCTTGTGTAAATATCCACATGATTCTTATATAGCTGGTAGTAGGTAAGGCAATATTTGATATTTTCCATCTATATCAATATTAAAATGCTATAAATGTTTGATATGACAATCTGTTTCTTGCCAGATTGTCTGTGACAGGGCAAGCTCAGTGAAAGCAATTTCAACACATGACTGTGAAGGGAACTTTGAGGTTTAGAGAGTGGAGAAAATATCATACAAGCAAGTGTGAGTTTCTATAAGTTCAACACGATCTAATGATGGAACTAAGAAACTTCAGAGGAAATGTGTAGTTTACACATTTGTTACCCAATCCTGTTTTGATATTATATCACTCAACAGGACTTAAAAGCTGTATGGCAGACATGCCCAGGCTATATTTAATAGGAGTATTCAAATTTTTATATCATTTTTGTTACTAAGATTTTTCCCCACATGTGCTAGCAGGATATGGGTTAACTTTATCTTGTTTGCATGAATTATCCAGATTTTGTTATTGCTTTGATTTTACTTTCATTTTTATAGAAACTTTATTGATAATACAATATTCCATACTGCTCTAACCTGTGAAGTTCCAGATGTTCAAACTGCTTTTAGAAAAGGCAGAAGAACCAGAGATCAAACTGCCAACATCTGCTGGATCATAGAAAAAGCAAGAGAGTTCCAGAAAAACATCTATTTCTGCTTTATTGACTATGCCAAAGCCTTTGACTGTGTGGATCACAATAAACTGTGGAAAATCTGAAAGAGATGGGAATACCAGACTACCTAACCTGCCTCTTGAGAAATCTGTATGCAGGTCAGGAAGCAACAGTTAGAACTGGACATGGAACAAAAGACTGGTTCCAAATAGGAAAAGGAGTACGTCAAGGCTGTATATTGTCACCCTACTTATTTAACTTCTATGCAGAGTACATCATGAGAAATGCTGGGCTGGAAGAAGCACAAGCTGGAATCAAGATTGCCAGGAGAAATATCAATAACCTCAGATATGCAGATGACACCACTCTTATGGCAGAAAGGGAAGAGGCACTGAAGAGACTCTTGGTGAAAGTGAAAGAGGAGAGTGAAAAAATTGGCTGAAAACTCAACATTCAGAAAACTAAGATCATGACAACCACTCCCATCACTTCATGGCAATAGATGGGGAAACAATGAAAACAGTGAGGGACTTTATTTTCTTGGGCTCCAAAATCACTGCAGATGGTGACTGCAGCCATGAAACTAAAAGACTCTTGCTCCTTGGAAGAAAAGCTATGACCAACCTAGATAGCATATTAAAAAGCAGAGACATTACTTTGCCAACAAAGGTCCATCTAGTCAGAGCTATGGTTTTTTCCAGTAGTCATTTATGTATGTGAAAGTTGGATGATAAAGAAAGCTGAGTGCTGAAGAATTGATGCTTTTGAACTGTGGTGTTGGAGAAGACTCTTGAGAGTCCCTTGGACTATAGGGAGATCAAACCAGTCAATCCTAAAGGAAATCAGTCCTGAATATTCATTGGAAGGGCTGATGCTGAAGCTGAAACTCCAATACTTCGGTCACCTGATGTGAAGAAGTAACTCATCGGAAAAGACCCTGATGGTGGGAAAGATTGAAGGTGGGAGGAGAAGGGGACGACAGAAGATTAGATGCTTGGATGGCATCACCGACTTGATGGACATGAGTCTGAGCAAGCTTTCAGAGCTGATGATAGACAAGGAAGCCTGGCATGCTGCAATCCACATGGTCACAGAGAGTCAGACACGACTGAGTGACTGAACTGAACTGAACTGAATTTTGTCATTTTAAAGATTCACTATAATCTGATAAAATAAAATTCATATTTTTAGGCAGCACAAGAACATTTAATCTCATAATTGCTAGTGCAAGAAATAAAATGAAAAGACTTTCAGTAAAAACACTTTTAAGGAATTCGGTGTTAGACATCTAAGAATTATCCCCTCCCCACAACCTCTGCTTTGGCATGCTTTAGAAGTGATCCACCACTGGAACATTCTCCATGGTAAGAGAAAGAAATGCTAGAAAACCGCTGAAGGGAATGTCACTTCTCCCACTTCCAAGATACTGGTTTTTAGTACAACTGTTGAATGGAGACAGAAGTGACTTCTCTTCCACAGCCACATCTCAAATACACTGGAGCAAACATCACATTGACCAAACAGCTAACACCTGCAGAGAACGAATGAAGCAAGGAAGTCTAGGGAATCATAGGCTCTTTTCAAAATGCAAGAATGGAGAAATGAAGTTCTAATAAGCAAATCCATAGTATTCACCACATAAAGACACTAACTAATACTAATTTTATTATGCTGATGATTGCTATAGCAAGGTGGGAAAAAAAGGATAGGATTAAGAAAGCCTGCTGCTGCTGCTGCTAAGTCGCTTCAGTCGTGTCCGACTCTGTGCGACCCCGTAGACGGCAGCCCACCAGGCTTCTCCGTCCCTGGGACTCTCCAGGCAAGAACACTGGAGTGGTTTGCCATTTCCTTCTCCAATTAAGAAAGCCTAATTTCTATCTAAATTTTGCATTTCTTTTAAAACATCATCAGAGACAAATATTGTATTTTAAAGATTAACCTAGGTACTAGTTTCTAAATATGTGTTATACTATCCCTATTATTATCTCCATATTTGAAATATTTTTTTAATTAATTTATTTTAATTGGAGGCTAATTACTTTCGGTATTGTTGTGGTTTTTGCCATACATTGACATGAATCAGCCATGGGTGTGCATGTGTTCCCCATCCTGAATGTCCTTCCTACCTCCCTCCCCATCCCATCCCTCAGGGTCATTCCAGTGTACCAGCCCTGAGCACTTTTTTAGTAAAATATTCTCAATCTGAAACATATACCTTGTATCTATGGATGATATTTATGTTATAAACTTGACGATAATTATCTAGTATGATTTCTGGTAGTCTTAAAGATTATTCAAGAGAAATACTTGTTCATAGATACACAATAGACCATTATAAAGTAAGATGATATATATTTCTTTGGTTTTTCTATGAGAGGCAAATTTTTATATTTCTTCATATATATATCAGATTCATTACAATGAATAATATATGATTATATATATTTTTAAATTACATGATTGCTTTATTATGCAAAAGCTAGCTGTGTTTTTCTCTTATAATTGCAAATTTTATTCCAAACATGAGTTTTTTTTTTTAATTTGAATTTATTTATTTTAATTGGAGGCTAATTACTTTACAATATTGTATTGGTTCTGCCACACATCAACATGAATCCACCATGGGCGCACAAGTGTTCCCCATCCTGAAGCCCCCTCCCACCTCCCTCCCCGTACCATCCCTCTGGGTCATCCCAGTGCACCAGCCCCAACTATTCTGTATCGAACTTGGGCTGGTGATTTGTCTCTTATATGATATTATACATTTTTCCATGACATTTCCCCAAATCATCCCACCCTCTCCCTCTCCCACAGAGTTCAAAAGGCTGTTCTATACATCTGTGTCTCTTTTGCTGTCTCACATACGGGGTTATCATTACCATCTTTTTAAATTCCATATATATGCGTCAGTATACTGTATTGGTGTTTTTCTTACTTCACTCTGTATATGATTATATTTTAAATGAAATTTTGTGATTTTATTTTAATATTGAGAGACTAATTAAATTTCTTTTTCATTTGTGAGCTTGAATTAACATATTTTGGATTTGTTGCTTTGTAGTAGGACAACAGAAGACAGAGTTTTATTATTAAAAGTTTATCATATAACTGAAAATTATTTTATACCAAACCTGGATTGACTCTAGTTAGCTGGTTTTGATGTGCAGTTCAGAGAGAGGATATTTTACTGCTATGAAATATATTCCTCTGCCAGGTGTTACCATGGCAACCACACAACTTTGTTTTCTTTAAATGTTTTTAATAACAGATACTTACTGATACCTGAGAATTTCCCTGGATTGCTCTACTAGATTAGGGATCTAATTAACCCTAGGTTCCCAAGGGCAATGATAAAGTTTTAAATCTTGCTAATTGGGAAGCTATTTAATAAGGCACTGTGGGGGCTAAACTTAGTCAAACTTATTAAAACTTTTCTGCCAGAATCCCAGAGCCTGATTTAATGAACCCCCGAACACTGCTTTTCCAATTAGGCCATTCCCTTTCATGCTTAGAGCACTGAGTTGCCTATGATTAGTGTCATCATTTTTAATAGTGAGCATCCAAGGCCCATGATGTAAGAGAAAGAGAAAATGAATCAAAGATTCTTAGAACTTATCTAGACTTGTAGGCAGTTGGAAGTGCCCCTCAACTTTTGTTTACCAATTTCATTAAGAATATATTAAGTAACAGAAGATCCCACAATCTCTTTCAATACATTTTAGAACACAAATAAAATTATATACATAAAGGATTATATAACAAGTCCAACAAAGCCAATAGTGATTAAGAGGGCTTGTTTGGTAAACTTCCAAATCTTGAAGGCTGACGAGATGTTATTTCTAGTATCTCTTTGATTCTTAATAATTTAATAAAAGAACATTTCAAGGAATCAAACAAGAAATATCGTAGACAGTCTTTTAGACAATTATTTTATTCATACCAACACCAGAGGAGGAGGAGAGGAGGGAATAAAAGCTATGAGATCATTTATCCCTGTAATACTTTTAATCTCCTAATGGCTGTCATATATTACTGATATATTCAATTTCAATGATACATAGGCTTTGGAGTGTTAAGACATGGTGGAGTTGTGTAAGTCATGAGTATATTGTTCCAAGGACAAAAAACCTCAGATTCACTCATTGATTCTTCACAATCCCTCACATGTATGGTTTCACTGAGAGACAATGCCAGTGTTGAAATGCCAGAGCTCAATGCCAAGTTGAAAAGATTCAATGTAAATATCATGATTTGGGGATTTGTTTTTCTCCATTTCCAATATAGCTGCTTAAAGAACTGAACCTGTCTGGAGAGTTGCTCTAGTCTCCCAGAATTTAGTTTTCTGCCTAAATTCACAGGCAAGATCAGCATTTTAAAGACTCTTCTTTAAGAGTGAAGAAATTGACCCCAGGAAGGCACATACACTGAAATAAATAATGGAAAGCTTCTCTTTAAAAACAGAAACTATTTTATGCTTAATAGTATGTATATATGTTAATCCCAGCCTCTTAATTTATCCCCCAGCTCCCTTTCCCCTTTAGTAACCATATGTTTAAGGACTGCTGTGGTGTTGGAGAAGACTCTTGAGAGTCCCTTGGACTGCAAGGAGATCCAGCCAATCCATTCTGAAGATCAGCCCTGAGAAATTGACCCCAGGAAGGCACATACACTGAAATAAATAATGGAAAGCTTCTCTTTAAAAACAGAAACTATTTTATGCTTAATAGTATGTATATATGTTAATCCCAGCCTCTTAATTTATCCCCCAGCTCCCTTTCCCCTTTAGTAACCATATGTTTAAGGACTGCTGTGGTGTTGGAGAAGACTCTTGAGAGTCCCTTGGACTGCAAGGAGATCCAGCCAATCCATTCTGAAGATCAGCCCTGGGATTTCTTTGGAAGGAATGATGCTAAAGCTGAAACTCCAGTACTTTGGCCACCTCATGTGAAGAGTTGACTCATTGGAAAAGACTTTGATGCTGGGAGGAATTGGGAGCAGGAGAAGAATGGGACGACAGAGGATGAGATGGCTGGATGGCATCACTGACTCGATAGATGCAAGTCTGAGTGAACTCCGGAAGTTGGTGATGGACAGGGAGGCCTGGCTTGCTGCGATTCATGGGGTCGCAAAGAGTCGGACACGACTGAGTGACTGAACTGAACTGAACTGAACTGAACAACTCACCAACAGCAACAAAATAAATCATTCAGTTTAACAATCAGCAAAGGACTTGACAATTCTTTAAAGAAGATATACCAATAGTCAATAAACTTATGAAAATTTGCTTGATGTCACTAACCACTAGAGAAAACCACAAAACCACAAATCACAACCACAATGAGATGCCATTCCTATCCATTAAAATGTCTATATCAAAAAAAAAGAAAGAAAAAAAAATCTTGACAGGATGTAAAAAAAAAATGGAATTCTGGTGCATTGAACGGAAAAATAAAATAAAATAGTTTGGCAGTTGAGCCAAATATGACTCAGCAGATTGTTTCTGAGATCCAATAATGGTTGAGTAGGACATGGATCTTGCCATAAATATATCACTCACACGAGGACATCATAAATACATCTACAAATGGAAAAATTCTCACAGAACACATACTGAGTACTAATGGAAAACCTTAAAAATTTGAACAGACAAAAAGATCTCCATTGGACCCAAGGGGTAAAAACAGAGACAGAAAGCAGAACAAGGCCTATGCCCCTGAAAGGAGCTGAAGAAGAGGAAATGTTTCCTCACCCTGGGAAGTCTACTGATAAGATCAGGCAAAACCAAAAGGGAGCTTCAGAGGCTCCGAGAAGAGCACAATAACTGGTTTGTGGCAGGTAGAACAAAGAGAGACTTACACAGATGGGCAGTACCACCGCCCTGCATGTGCCAGTCTGAGACATATGTCCACTGATATGGGCAGGGGCTAGGAACTGAAACTGAAGCTCCGGGTTTAGAGGACAGGCCTGGGAGAAGACAGATGTTGGCTGCATGGAGATAGCCTGAAGGGACTGGAATGTGGTAAGGCTGCAACCAGGAGTGTTCCTAGAAGAAGCCCAGGTCCACCAAAGAAGCAAACCATCATTATGGTGCATGAGAGGAGGGGCAGGGTTTTGTTTTTAGTCTTTTTCTCCATATACCAGGCCCCAGTCCTACAGGCTTTAGGAAAGCATACCCCAGCTGTCACTGAGATGAATTCCCATGACCCAGGCACTGCCTCAGTCAGCTCCCACCTGAGTGGGGTCATGTGCACTAGCCACTGCCTGAGTGAGCTTCTGAGCCAACTACTGCCTCAGAGGCTCTGGGAGCAGAGCTCAGTGGATTACCAATGCACAGAGGTAAGGTTGAAACCACAGCTGAACCCCAAGGACCACACAGCTTAGAAAGCAGGGCTAAAATCTCTTGTCACTGCTGCATGAGCTGCAAATTTATACCTTCACCACTGCCTTTATAAATTCAGCACCTGCAGGACATACAGACAGACAATGGGTGCTCTGACAACTGGGGCAGGTCTGGCCTTAGAACCTATGGGCTTTGTGGGCACATGCATGCAAGAGCTGGGCTGGGCCACTGGGTCAGGGTCTGAGATGCCTCCATAACTGCCACAGAGGGTCCAGGTAACCTACTACTGAGGTCCTGGGACCTGTCTTCAATCGATCTACACTGGTGACCTTGTGAAAATAATGCCTGAGGGACACTAGGGCCAATTGCTGACATTCTCACAGTTGATGTAGGGTCAAGGGCAGTGCCAACAATAGTGTACTTTGTGAGACCACACTCACCAGTGAAGAGCTTCGGTGGAGGAATACTCTGGTTCCTCTCTCAGTGGGGCTGCTCCTATCTTGCCAACCTAGCACCACAACTCAAAAGTGTAGCTCAGAAACAAATATGAGGGATTCTACTCCAGTGATTAGGAACAAGCCTCTGCCTCTGACAGGAAAGTGACAACCACAGAAAAAAAGAGGAGGCCCTGCTCCATACCCAGTGCAGGCTTTTGTCACCACAACATGAGTGACACCTTCTATCAAGAGGACAATGGGCAGCATATACTGAGAAAAGAGGAGCAAGAATCCATAGGAAAAAACAGCCCTCACACCAAAAGCTATTAAACCCACTCATTATACACATGGAGTGAGTGAGTGAGTGAAGTCGCTCAGTCATGTCCAACTCTTTGCAACCCCATGGACTGTAGGAGCCTACCATGCTCCTCTATCCATGGGATTTTCCAGGCAAGAGTACTGGAGTGGGTTGCCATTTCCTTCTGCAGAGGATCTTCCCAACCCAGGGATCGAACCCAAGTCTCCCACATTGTAGGCAGACACTTTACTGTCTGAGCTACCAGGGAAGTCATACACATGGATGATCCTAACAAATATAGCCCTCTAAGGCCATAGTAAATAATTGTTTCTCCTAAACTCATGGAGCAAGAAAAATATAAGTAAACTGAAGAAGCAGAAGAACCACTCTTAATTAAAAGATCAAGCTAATTTCGCTGATGAAAAACATAAAATAGATTCACATAAACCAAAAGTAACAGAACAGAAACATAGTACAAAAGGAAATCATTGAACCACAAAAGGAAAACAAAGCAAGCAAACAAAAAGTCTACAAATAATAAATCCTGGAGAAGATCTGGAGAAATAGGAACTGATAAGGTCCACATGGGGTCTCATTGATAAGATGGCTCTCTATGTCGACCTTGGAAACGAGGAATAAAATCACAGTGATCCATGCGACTGACCAAATTGCCCAAATGGCATCCTGTTATCTCACTGGCACTTATCTTCTCAAAGCTGTGAGACTACCAGATTCCAGACCTCCAGCTGTGTGACCATCCCTTCAGAGAATTTTTCATTGGTGAGGTATAAGAAGGACTCAGTCAGAAGGGGAGAATGCTGGTTCTCCTTAAGGACCAGTCACCCTCTCTTTTCCCTCTAATAAAATTCCCTTTTCTTGCCTGACTGCCTGGCTCACTCTCTTTTGTCTTCTCTCGCCTTATATTCTGGTGCACAAACCCGGAGATCCACCCCACTGGGTGGGCTCCTCTCACAAGCCCACCTCCGGTGATACCCTCCCTTGGACCTTGCTGAGAAACTGAGACAAGCTCTGGATCGGGACTCTCCACTTGCCTTGCTGGACTGACATCCACACACCAGCTCACATTTCATCCATTGGTTACAAGGGAGAGTGAAATCCCATTCTCTTGGATCCTTTCTCTCACCTCATTACCGCTAGGTGGGAGGATCCCCAAGGCCCTTGGAATCTTGGCCTTGGGCCCCATCTGATTTTGAAATAGGGGATGATCATTTCAAAGCAGACTATTCTTACTCTCTGAGAAAGTTCTGATAATGGGGACACGTTTTCTCTCGGACCTTCCTCTTCACTATCTCCTCACTTTCTTTCGCCCTTGTCTAACCTTCCTATTCAGCCGCAATGGGAAATTCTCAATCCCAGCCCTTAAAATCTACACCTCTAGGATGCTTTCTCCAAAACCAAAGCTTTGGGCTTCCAAGGGGAGATATAGACTAAAAAGACTTATTTACTATTCTAACACTGTCTGGCCACAATTCAGACTTGGTAACAGGTCCCGATGGCCAGAAAATGGAACTCTCAATTTTAACATTCCACGGGACCTTGGTAACTTCTGCCTCAATGGCAAGTGGTTAGAAATCCCTTATGCTCAGGCTTTCTTTGCTCTTTGCTCTTGACCTCTCTCTGTGAATCCTGTACTACTTCTCAAATACTCCTAGCCTACTCTGGGCCACATCCTACTAATACAATGTCTCCTGATCCCTGTTCAGACTTTTCTTCTTCCTTTGGCCTTTCTGACCACAGACCACCCCTTAGCACTCCCCTTTCAGCCACTCGGATCCAGTTCCATAAACTCCACCTTACGTCCCCTCCTCCCTCCCTCCTTCTCAAGGCCACCCCAGCTCCCAACTCCCCTCCCCAGCCTGTGCCTGAGATAAGCGCTGAGACCTCAGCCCCGCCCTCTACCCTGAGGATCCCAAGGTTTTACCCAGACCTCCCTAGATCCCCTCCACGTACCTGGTCCCAAACAACTTTAAAACAGGAAACTTCACTGCAGCACCCCACTCCTTCCCCTGCCCCACTCCTCCCTTTATGGGAAGTAGCTGGAGCAGAAGGCATTGTTCAGGTTCATGTCCCATTCTCCCTCCCTGATCTATCTCAGGTTGAAAAGCGTCTTGGCTTCTTCTCCTAGACCCTGATAATTATTTAAAACAATTCAAGTCTCTTACCAGTCTTAAGACTTAACCTGGCATTATATTTACATTGTACTTTCCTCCACCCTTCTCCCAGAAGAGAAGGAATGAGTATGGCAAGCCTCTCAGATGTATGCTGATGAAATACACTGGAGAGATGCCACTTAGCCCATAGGGGCAACGGCTATCCCCCAAGATGATTCCAACTGGGATTATCAGGCAGGGAGACCTTGCCTCATTGTGGGTCTTCAAAAGGCAGGGCATAAAGCTGTCAACTTTGATAAACTCTGGGAAATAACTCAATGACTAGATGAAAACCCAGCACAATTTCTAGCCAGGTTAACGAAGAACTATAAAAATATACAAAATTAGACCCCACTTCAGCAGAGGGCACCACTGTCCTTAACACCGATTTTATTTCCCAGTCATCCCCAGATATCGGAAAGAAACTTAAAAAAGGCAGAAGAAGGCTTCAAACCCCTCAATGAGACCTTTTAAATTTAGCCTTTAAGATTTTCAATAACCAGGAAGAACAGGCAAAGCTAGAGATCAGGCCAAATGCCACGTTTTAGCCACTGCCCTGCATAGCTCCATGCCTCCATCAGCCAACAAAGAAAGGAAGCCACCTAAGCCCTGCTTCAAATGCAGCAAAGAAGGCCACTGGGCCCGCTCATGCCTAAAGGCAAGGCCCCTCGAGGTCTATGTCCCAGTTGTGGCATAAAGGGACATTGAAAGGTTGACTGCCCAAATCCCCATCCAGGGATCTGGACATTTCTTGGTCCAGAGCAGGAGTCCTCTGACCCAGCTCTGCCCAGACTCCTCAGACACTGTTGAAGACTGAAGGTGTGTAGGGTCCCAAGCCCCAATTCTCATCACCTTTAAGGAGCCCAGGGTAACTCTTACCGTGGCAGGTAAGCTGATCTCCTTTCTCATTGACACAGGGGCCACTTACTCTGCTATGCCTGCCTACTCTGGAAAAGCCAGGATCTCTCAGGTCTCTGTTATGGGGGTTGACAGTTTAAAATCTACACCACGAATAACCAAGCCTCTGCCTTGCACACTTTGAGATACCGCATTTTCCCATTCTTTTCTCATACTCCCAAAATGCCCCCCTCCTATTCTTGGGAGAGACCTTCTCTCAAAATTCAAAGCCTCTGTTACTATCCCAAGCCCACCCTCTAATCTAGCCTGGTTACTGCTCCTTAACACCCACCACCTCTGACATTCATTTACAACAGGCTCCTTTCTGTTTTTTTCAGACAAAACTCTATAAACAATTCTTACCCCCAACTAAGAACTATACCTCCATACCTCTGTACACACTTCACATCTCCCCTTCCCTTCAGGCAGATCTGTCTATCATGTCTCAGGAACTGCAGGACATTCTCTTACTTTCTCAGGGAGACTCCCTTCTGCATATGGTATAAATACTCCTCTTGTAGGGGCTATACTGGAGAGTTCACTGTCAACTTCAGAGACCACTAACAAGTTCCCAGAAAAACTCCTATTTGCCATTGATTTCAGCTGTTGTCTTCTTACTCCTGGAATATTTTTCTTATGTGGAACCACTATTTATTATGTCTTCCCACTAGCTGGATAGGAGATACACCCTAGTATATATGGCCCCAGATATTTCTATTGCTCCTAACAATCAGACCTTTCCTATCCCACTAACTTATAACGGACCCAGACAGGCAATTCAATTCATTCCTCTATTAATCAGTTTAGGAATAGCCAGTGGGATTGGGACAGGGACTGCAGGACCCAAACCCCTTTAAATTACTATCAAAGCCTTTCTGCAGACCTCACTGACAGCCTAGAAGAAACAGCTAACAGCCTTATCACTATCCAAAACCAGCTAGATTCTCTGACAGCCTTGGTCCTCCAGAACAGAAAAGGATTAGACCTCCTCACAGCAGAAAAAGGAGGCCTATGCCTGTTTTCGGAGGAAGCCTGCTGTTTCTATACCAATAAATCAGGCATTGTAAAGGCAACAGGAAGGAATCTGACAAACAGCAAGGAATCAGAATACACCAACACCTCAGTAATTCATGGGAAAACTGGTTAAGCAATTGGAATTGGATACCCTGGGTCCTACCTTTTCTAGGCCCTCTACTTCTACTTACCTTTATTCTAAATTTTGGCCCATGTTTAATGCTTCTATTTTCAAAACTTCAGGATCGCTTACAAGCCTTCACCAACCTAACTATCCAGGAGCTACTTCTAAATCACTCATATTATCAAAAACTTTGACCCCACACAAATCCTCTTGACCTGCATTGCAGTCTTTTGTAATCTTACTGCTATCCTGCAGGAAGCAGTTATAGAAGGCTGACCTTCAGCCCTTATCCTAAATCAAAAAGGCTGGAATGATAGGGTCCACAGTTGTCATTGATAAGATGGCTTGTTATGTTGACCTCCCAAACAAAGAATAAAATCACAGTGGTCCTTGAGACTGAACAAATTGCCCAAATGGCATCCTGTTATCTCACTGGCGCCTATCGAAGCTGCGAGACCACCAAATTCCAGACCTCTGGCTATGTGACCATTCCTTCAGAGAATTTTTCATTGGTGGGGTATACTCTGTCAGAAAGGGAGGACACTGGTTCTCCTTAAGGGCCAGTTACCCTCTCTCTTCCCTCTAATAAATTTCCCTTTTCTTGCCTGACTGCTCAGCTCGCTGTCTTTTTCTCTGCACTCGCCTTACAGGAACCTTCCTAATGAATCCCCCTCCCACAACCCACCCCATATCCTCTCTCTGGATCATCCCTGTGCACCAGCCCCAAGCATCCTATATCCTGTATCGAACATAGGCTGGTGTTTCGTTCTTACATGATAGTATATTTAGTTACTATTTTTTCAGCCACCAAATTTCTCTTTTCTCATAGGGACTCTGACAACATGATTAACAGGTCTGTTGGAGTCCTATAGAGCTCTGAGTTTGTATTTATTTGCTTTAAGCTTATTTTATTTTTTACAGGGGCATAATCTCTACTGTTCTATCTTCATGTTCACTGATTCTTTTCTTTACCTTCCTTTTTCTACTAATTAACCCATCCAAAGCTTTAGAAAACTGATACTGTGCTTTTTAGTTCTAAAATTTGCATTTGATTCTCCTTTCTATTTTTTTTTTTCTTACTGAGAACTTTTATTTATTGATTGATATATTTATTTTTAAAAAATCAACTGCTTTTAATTAGTCATTGAATCAATTTTATGATATCTGTTTTAAAGTCCTTGTCAGATAAATCCAAAATCTGTGTCATCTCATTGACAATATTTGCTGATTTTGCTTTCAATTTATGGTTTTCTTATTTCTTTCTTATAGAATAATTTATATAATGATTTTCAAAGCCATCCTGAGCATTTAGGGTATTATATTCTGAGACTTTAAATCTTACTTAAATTTTGTTTTAATAACACACTGCATGGTGAGGGTAAAGTACAGGTATTCCACTTGGCCTCTTTTGACATTTTAGGGAGGAAGGGGGCCTATTGCTCTTCTAATGATTTCCATTCATGCTGCCATGTAACCAACCAGTAGGGATAATAATATGCGGATGTTAGTAATGGATGCTTATGTTGATTCATTTCTTAGCATAATTACTTGTAACATTAAAGTGGTTAGTCAAATATCATGAGCTGGAGCATGTTTTCTCTTTTGTTTTAATATTAGTATGTTATTTTCCCCTTAATTATTTAATTGGCTACACGATTAAAATTAAGAGAGCCTTGATTTTTTTTTTTCTTGATCCTCCAACCTGTTTTGAGTCGTTACTTGTTTGTTGTTATTAATTTTTTCTTTAAAGGTTTCCCTTGTAATGTTTTCTTTACCTCTCTTTTCTATCAAGTGCACAACCTAATCTTAAAAAGTCAAATTTATTGGACTAAGAGCATACATTTATCAAAGCCAGGGGATACTTGAAACAACTGATATTCCCAAAGCCTATATATAGTACGTTTTTGCTATACATACATATTTATGATGAAGTTGAATTTATGTTACGTATAGTAAGAGGTTGGCAACAATAGCTAATAAGAGGAAAATTATAACAATACATTGTAGTAAGTTATGGGAATCTGATTCTGTATCTCTCAAAATACCTCATTGTGCAAAAGTAATGTGTTTTTCATCTTAACTAAGAACTTATCATATATGTACAACTTTTACAATTGAGGTGCCATAGCAAAACATGCACAATTTTTTTCTTACTCTTGTCTTCCCATTCCCATGGATAGATTTATTCTTACCATAGATCTTAGCAACCTAAGTGTACATTTTTAATGACCTTATTAAGACAAGAACTATTATCTTTTTCACTTAAAGAAACCACTTTCCAAGTTTTGCTTTTATTTTCATTTCCAGATTTACTATTCTTGATTTACAGAATTATTAAATAAGGATTATTTAAACACAATACTGCTGCAATACTGTGACAGTTGACATAATAGCCAAAATGACTCAGTTCAGTTCAGTTGTTCAGCAATGTCCAACTCTTTGTGACCCCATGGACTGCAGCATGCCAGGCTTCCCTGTCCATCACCAACCCCCAGAGCTTGCTCAAACTCATGTTCACTGAGTCAGTGATGACATCCATCCATCTCATCCTTCTCTTCCCACCTTCAATTTTTCCCAGCTTCAGGGTCTATGCCAATGAGTCAGTTCTTTGCATCAGGAGGCCAAAGTATTGGGGCTTCAGCTTCAGCATTAGTCCTTCCAATGAATGTTCAAGACTAATTTCCTTGAGGATTGACTGATTGGATATCCTTGAAGTCCAAGGGATTCTCAATAGTCTTCTCCAACATCACGGTTCAAAAGGATCATTTCTTCAGTGCTCAGCTTTCTTTATAGTCCAACTCTCACATCCATACATGACTACTGGGGAGAAACAAATCTTTGACTAGATGGACCTTTGTTGGCAAAGTAATGTCTCTGCTTTTTAATATGCTGTTTAGTTTGGTCATAGCTTTTCTTCCAAGTAGCAAGTGTCTTTTAATATCATGGCTGTAGTCACCTTCTGCAGTAATTACAGAGTCCAGGAAAATAAAGACTGTCACTATTTCCATTGTTTCTCCATCCATTTGCCATGGAGTGATGGGACCAGATGCCATGCTCTTAGTTTTTTGAAAGTGGAGTTTTAAACCAGCTTTTTCACTGTCCTTTCACTTTCATCAAGAGGCCCTTTAGTTCTTCTTCATTTTCTGCCATAAGGGTGGTGTCATCTGCATATCTGAGGTTATTGATATTTCTCCTGACAATCCTTGATTCCAGCTTGTTCTTCATCCAGCCTGGCATTTTTCATGGTCTACTCTGCATGTAAGTTAAATAAGCAGGGTGACAATATACAGCCTTGATGTACACTGTTCCATGCTGTTGTTCTGTGTTATTCCATGTCTGGTTCTAACTATTGCTTCTTGACCTGAATACAGATTTCTCAGGAAGCAGGTAACATGGTCTGGTATTCCCATCACTTGAAGAATTTTCCACAGTTTGCTTTGATATACACGACACAGTCAAAGGCTTTGGCATAATCAATAAAGCAGAAAGAGATGTTTTTCTGGAACTCTCTTGCTTTTATGATAATCCAAAAGATGTTGGAATTTGATCTCTGGTTCCTCTGCTTTTTCAAAATCCAACTTGAACATCTGGAAGTTCTTGGTTCCCGTACTGTTGAAGCCTGACTTGGAGAATTTTGAGCATTATTTTGCTTCATATGAGATGAGTGCAATTATGCAGTAGTTTGAACATTCTTTGGTATAGTCTTTCTTTGGGATTGGAATGAAAACTGACCTTTTCCAGTCCTGTGGCCACTGCTGAGTTTTCCAAATTTACTGACATATTGAGTGCAGCATTTTCACAGAATCATCTTTTAGGAATTGAAGTAGCTCAACTGGAATTCCACCACCTCCACTAGCTTTGTTCATAGTGATGCTTCCTGAAGCCCACTTGACTTCTCATTTAAGGATGTCTGGCTCTAGGTGAGTGATCACATCACCATGGTTATCTAGGTCATGATGATCTTTTTTGTATAGTTTTGTGTATTCTTGCCACCTCTTCTTAATATCTCTGCTTCTGTTAGGTCCGTACCATTTCTGTCCTTTATTGTGCCCTTCTTTGCCTGAAATGTTCCCTTGGTATCCCTCATTTTCTTGAAGAGATCTCTAGTCTTTCCCATTCTATTGTTTTCCCATATTTCTTTGCACTGATCTACTATGTGACTTATTGGCAGGATACATTTGACAAAGTGATAATCCACATCCCTAGGGGAATGAGTATGGTGGTGAGAGGTTTTATCATACTACTTAAAATAGTGTACACTTTAAAACTGTTGACTAAAAACCATAGTCACAACCTGAAAGTAGAGACTTATTTTATTTGGTGAGAATGTTAGGACTTTGAGCCCAGGAGACAGCATTTCAGTAGCAGAGGGAAGTCAGTCTATATGCAAGTTTGCAACAAAAGGAGGAGGCAGTCTGAACATCAAAGATCAGATATCAAATTAAGGAATTTAGTTTTCTGTGTATAAGAAGACTCAAGCCTCTGGACTCACTGAATTCCTTCCTTTCATATGCATCTCAGCTGTTTGGGGCCAGTCTTGTTTCCTTGTTCACCTTGCTTCTTACATTTCACCAGCTCTTCAGCAATCACCTTGAGGGGTGGTGGCTTCCTCTGGATTGCAGTTTTGATTGCCCTTGTTCACATTTGGAAGCCAGAAATCACTGATGGCTATGACTTTGCTTGATGATTAATATGGCAGGAGCTATTTTCATTTCACAAAACTTAAGAATTTTTATTTCTAGAATTTTTCATTTAATATTTTCTATTTATTTTGCTATGTTAGCCACTCAGTCATGTCTGACTCTTTGTGACACCATGAACCGTAGCCTGCTAGGCTCCTCTGTCCAAGGAATTCTCCAGTCAAGGATACTGGGGTGGATAGCCATTCCTTTCTCCAGGTGATCTTTCTGACTCAGGGATCGAACCAGGGTCTCCTGCACTGCAGGCAGATCCTTTACCATCTGAGCTGCCAGGGAAACCCAACAGTTTACCATGGGTAGCTGGAAACATGGAAAACAAAACCAGGGATGAAAGCAGGGAAGCCACTATATAAGAAATACTATGCAAAATAGTTATATCAAACCCACAAAATATTGTTAGAGATGTTAAAAGAAAATTAGTGTTTAGATGTATAATATGGCTTTTGACTGAGGCATAATATTTTACCATGATTATTCTCTCTCAGTTGATGTATGGACTAACATAAACACTAGAAGTAAATGCATAGTATGTTTTTACATCCCTCAAGTACACTGTCAACTGAAAAAAATGCTCACGAGTTAAGAATTAAGTATATTTGATCAGAATCATGAGAACCCCAAGTCCAGGAAACTACATCTCAGGTTGACCAGAGAGACTCCTAGGAGGTGAGGGAAAGATTCAGGCTATATAGAAGTTTGAAGCAAGGAGACAGGTAATCTGAATACACAAAGAACACTGTTATTAAGGAAAACTGGATCTCACACACTAAGGGATTTAGCACTCTTCTGTGTGTAGGAAGATGCAAGAGTCTAGGTTTACTGAAATAATTTCTTTTATATGCATCTCAGTTATCTGAGGTCACACCTTGCTTTTTGAATAGCTATCGTTCACATCCTTAATTTCTCCTTTACCTTAAGGAGTGGAGAATATGGTGGGTGGCTGCCTCTTGCACTTTCTTGTATCCACCCAGCTCTAAGTTGCTCAGCTCTCAGTAGTGGACAAAGTGATTGATGGCAGCTGAGTGGCTGGTATTGTTTAACCTGGGCTCATAATTTTGCATTTGAAAGACTGGAATTCCTGATGACTGCAATATGGCTTGTTTACTAGTATAGCAGAAAATATTTCATTTCACAACACAATGATTTCTCAGAAAGTACACACCTAAACAGCCACTGATCATAATTTTTTTTATGATAAATTAAATTTTATCAAGCTTAAAAACTTTGTTCATCAAGATACACTTGTTAGAAAACAAACAGGTCAGCCACAGAGGTACTTTGAACAAGGTACTTTGGTTCAAAATGTTATACTTAAAAATATTTTACAACTCAATGATATAAATATGTTCCTGGTGAATTTAAAGTTCTTACTTCATTGCAAAATAAACCAAAGATGAATCAGAGAGGTTAATAAAATAAAATAAAAATTTATTTAAGCAAGGACGTTCTCTCAGAGGGCGAGCAGACAGGTGAGGAGTTGCTGCCCTAGGTTTCTTTGGGAAGCTGGTTACAAAGAGCATAAAAATACAGGGGTAAAATATTCACTGGGGAAGTAAGAGTTTGGGGCTGTATTCCCTAATTTTTCATTCTAGCTCTAATTTCCTGAGGGGAGAAGGGATTGTTGTCCTTATTTATCTTAGATCAGAAGGGCCATGGCGTCAGTGTATGATAGTTACTTCTTAGGTGTAGTTAGAATCGGAAAAAGGAGTCCAGAACAGTGGTAGCTAAAAGACAAGGAAGGGAAAGCCCATGAAAAGGGAACAAAGGAAGGTCCAAGGGCCAGAGTAAGGACCTCAGGTAGAACAAAGAACACTCCTGGCTGGCCCAGTTTACTTAGGACGGGCCCAGGGGGAGGAGAAAAAAACACATGAAAAGAGGAGCCAAAGGGCCGGGGGCCTCTCTTCTCTTCATGTCTTTTGGGTCAGCATGCCCTCACGCCTTGAGGATGTATTTTCCTTCACTGTCTAAATATAACTGAGCTGTAACACGAAGCTGTAACACTGATCCATCTGAGGGCTGTAATACTGGTCCACTTCAAATTTCTGCTATGACAAGACAGAATTGAGGAAATTACAAATTCCCCTGACAGGTGTAAGGGTAATTTTATTGTTGCTGTTGTATTTCAATAACTCAGTCCAGTCTGACTCTTTGTGACCCCGTGAACTGCAGCATGCCAGTCTTCCCTGTTCTTCACTATTTCCCTGAGTTCATTCAAACTCATGTCAATCCAACTGTCTCATTCTATGTTGTCCCCTTCTCCTCCTGCCTCCAATGTTTCCCAGCAACAGGGTCTTTTCCGTGTCAGCTCTTCCCATCAGATGGCCCAAGTATTGAAGCTTCAGGTTCGGCATCAGTTCCTCCAATGAGTATTCAGGGTTGATTTCCTTTAGGAATGATTAATTTGATATCCTTGCTGTCCAAGGGATTCTCAAGAGTCTTTTCCAGCACTATAGTTCAAAGGCATCAATTCTTCAGAGTTCAGCTTCTTCTACGGTCCAGCTCTCACATCCATACATGACTACTGGAAAAACTATAGCTTTGAATATACAGATCTTTATCGGCTAAGTGATGTCTCTGCTTTTTCATACAATGTCTAGGATTGTTATAGCTTTTCTTCCAAGGAGTGACTTTAATTTTATGGCTGCAGTCACCATCTACAGTGATTCTCGAACCCCCCAAAATAAAGTTTGTCACTATTTCCACTCTTTCAACATCTATTTACCATGAAGTGTCAGGACTGGATGCCATGATCTTAGTTTTTTGAATATTGAGTTTTAAACCAGTTTTTTCACTCTCCTTTTTCATTTTCATCAAAAGGCTCTTTAGTTCCATTTTGCATTCAGCCATTAAGGTGGTGTCATTTGCATATCTGAGGTTATAAATATTTCTTTCACCAATCTTGATTCCAGCTCGAGCTTCATCCAGCCTGGCATTTCTCATGATGTACTCTGCATATAAGTTAAATAGCCAGGGTGACAGTATACAGCCTTGAGGTGCCACTCTCCCAATTTTGAATAATTCATTGTTCCATGTTCAGTTCTAACTGTTTCTTCTTGACCTGCATTCAGGTTTCTTAGGAGACATGTAAGGTGGTCAGGTGTTCCCGTCTCGTTAAGAATTTCCCAGAGTTTGTTGTGATCCACACAGTCAAAGGCTTTAGCATTGTCAATGAAGCAGAAGTAGATGTTTTTCTGGAATTCTCTTGCTTTTTATATGATCCAGCAGATGTTGGCAATTTGATCTCTGGTTCCTCTGCCTTTTCTCAATTCAGCTTATACATCTGGAAGTTCTCAGTTCATATACCCTAGCTTGAAGGATTTTGAGTATTACCATGGTAGCATGTGACATGAGTGCAATTTTGTGGTAGTTTTAACATTCTTCACATCAGGTTCCAGACATGAGTTTGAGCAAGGTCTGGAAGCTGGTGATGGACAGGGAAGCTTGGTGTGCTGCAGTCCATGGAGTCGCAAAGAATCTGACACTACTCAGCAACTGAATTGAACTGAACTTGAACATTCTTTGGCATTGCCCTTTTTTGGGGATTGGAATTAAAATTGGACTTTTCCAGTCCTGTGGCCACTGCTGAGTCTTTCAAATTTTCTGGCATATTGAGTGCAGTACTTTCATAACTTCATCTTTTCAAATTTGAAATAGTTCAGCTGGAATTCCATTGCCTCAGTTAGCTTTGTTCATAGTGATGCTTCCTAAATCCCACTTCACTTCACACTCCTCAATGTCTGGCTTTAGGTGAGTGATCACACCATCATGGTTATATGGCTCATGAAGACCTTTTTTTGTATAGTTCTTCTGTATATTCTTGCTACCTCTTCTTAAAATCTTCTACTGCTATTAGGTCCATATCTTTTCTGTTCCTAATTCTGTTCATTTTTGCATGAAATGTTCCCTTGGTATCTTAATTTTCTTGAAGAGATCTTTAGTCTTTCTGATTCTATTGTTTTCCTCTATTTCTTTGCATTGTTCACTTAAAAATGCTGTCTTATCTCTCCTTGCTATTGTTTGGAACTCTGCATTCAAATAGTTATATTTTTCATTTTCTTCTTTGACTTTTGCTTCTCTTCTTTTCTCAGCTATTTGTAAGCCTTCCTCAGACAATCATTTTGCTTTTTTGCATTTCTTTGGGATAGTTTTGATCACTGCATACTGTAACCTTCGTCCATGGTTCTTCAGGCACTCTGTCTATCAGATGTAATCCTTTGAATCTATTTGTCAGTTTCACTGTATAATCATAGGGGATTTGATTTAGGTCATACCTGAATGGCCTAGTTTTTTTCCCTCCCTTCTTCAATTTAAGTCTGAATTTGACAATAAGGAGTTCATGATCTGAGCCACAGTCAGGTCCCAGTCTTATTTTGCCTGACTGTATAGACCTTCTCCATCTTTGGCTGCAAAGAATGTAACTAGTCTGATTTTGGTATTGACCATCTGACGATATTCATGTGTAAAGTCATCACCTGAGTAGTTGGAAGAATGTTTGCTATGGTAGAGCGTCTGCCTACAGTGCAGGAGACCCAGGTTCAATCCCTGGGTCGGGAAGATTTCCTGGAGAAGGGAATGGCAACCCACTCCAGTATTCTTGCCTGGAAAAATCCCATGGATGGAGGAACCTGGTAGGCTACAGTCCATGGGGTCGCAAAGAGTCGGACATTACTGAGTAACTTCACTTTCCTTTTGCTATGTTTGCTATGACCAGCAAACTCTATTAACTCTATTGGCAAAACTCCATTAAACTTTGCCCTGCTTCATTTGTTCTCTAAGGCCAAACTTGCCTGTCACTCCAGGTATCTCTTGACTTCTTTTGCATTTCAGTCCCCTATGATGAAAAAGGTATATACATACATACATACATATATATATATATATATATATATATATATATATATATATATATA
>SJYT01063887.1:0-11663 GCA_006410635.1 Cephalophus harveyi
GGGGAGGGGAGGGAGGAGGGAGGGGATTCAGGAAGGGGGGGGACACATGTGTACCTGTGGCCGATTCATGTTGATGTTTGGCAGAAACCATCACAATATTGTAAAGTAATTATCCTCCAATTTAAATTAATTAATTTAAAAAGAGAAATAAAGTGCAGAATAAATGTAAGGTGCTTGTAGCATCCTGAAATCCACCTTCTCCACTCCTGATCTGTGGAAAAACCGTCTTCCACCAAATCAGTCCCTGGTGCCAAAAAGGTGGGGGTTCACTGACGTAGAGGATAGAAACCCAATTGTATATGAGTTGAAAGCAAAAAGAAATTGAAGATCATTAGCTTTAAAATTACATACCTATTGATCATATAAAATGTAAACATAAACACTCTGCTGTTATTTTTTTTTTTTTGCTTGGTAACCATGTGCTTCAAAATCTGGCATCATCCTTCCTGGGATTTGCAAGGCCTAGTTCCAGTGTGTTGTTTATTAGGCTTTGCGGCTCTTCTCAAAATTAAGCAAGTGTTTATCTGGTTCCTTCAAACATTAACAAGCCAAAGAAGATACAGAAAAATGGTTGGAACGGAAGAAAGGTTATCCTGCTCTGATGCTTCCTCTGCTTCCTCTTTTCTGCTGCCCTTTTTTTGTCTTCACATACTTGACAACACTCTGAACTTACGGAGATTTTTGTGGGAACCAAGCGAGACAAGGGGAGAAGGTTACAGCTGCTGTCTGACCCCTGATACTGCGGTGCTCAGTTTTTTGAGGACTGCTAGCAGCTTGAAGTTGAAAGCGCTTATCAGAGCAACTCCTGACCTCCGTAACTCGTGTGTGCAGGCCGCTGTTAGTGTGGTTACTCTGCTTTCTTGCTAGCTAATTTCCTTGTTTATTAGCTAAGTGATTTTCTTAATGGCTAACCTTTTGACAAAGAAGAAATCTTCGCTGCTCTGAGAGGGAAAACCGAGTCTGAAAACTAATGTCAAAAGGGAGAAGGAACATCTGTATTCGTGCTGCTGCTGCGTTGTTGATGTGGGGAAAATCTGGTGACCGACCTTGATTCTTGACTGAAGTCACAAAAATATGCATGCTTTGGCCTTTTGCCATAAGACAGATAGCAACAGTCTCCAGTTAAAGCAGGGATTCAATTTCCTTTGTTTTGAGTGTGGAAAAGGGAATCATTTCCAAACCTTAATATCAGCGGGCTTCGTGAATTTTTTTTTTCCTAGAATAGTTTAGATACTCCATTTCAACAGAAGCATTTTGTTTGAATTCATATTTTATTAACTAGGAGTTATTTTGCTCAATTTATACCTGAAGAGTTAGAGGCCTGCAGTGTCGTTTTTAAGGGAGAAACGTCTTTTTAATAAGTAATTAAACAAAACCCGAAAACCCAGGGGCATCAACAGAAACTCCTGAGATCTGAGAATAGATTTCGGAATAGGGCCCCTAGAAGGGACACTGGCAATTATACTGTGGAGCCAGCTTAAGATTTCTGCAAACAGGTTTAGATTGGCTCAAGTCCATGAGAACTGGAACCTCTAGAACTAGTTGTCTGTGACCCACTGACCCTTGAGGAGTTCAGTCATCAAGGGTTCCCCTGGATCCATATTAGGAACCACATTTGAAGGTGAATAGTCTAGGACTCTTACAAACCCATCTCTGCCCCTACACCCAAGAATCTGAATCTGTCATGGCACCAGAATGTGTATCTCAGAGCTTGGACAGTGAGATTGGGTATTTGCAGTTCCACACAGCAGAAATCTGTCTTTTAAGTAAGGCAAGAAAACGTGAGCTTCCCAGTTTTTAAGTAGGAGACATCTTTGCTATTGCAAACCAGGTTCTGATTCTGCTACCTTTTTATTTTTGTTGATTGAGCACCATCTAAGCCAGCTAAGTTTAGAGAAAATAGCAAAAGAAAAAGCATCTCTCCATCCTTGCATTTGACTCTCCTTATACTTTTGCCCTTTCCAGTTCCCTTAGTTTCCCCATCCTATTCAGGACCTCTCCGCTTATAAACTGTGTTTCCCTCACTGAAAAGTAGCCACCTGCTATCTATATAACGAATCTCTTAAGTAACTGGGTGATTTTAAACAAATAACCTCCTTCCATGAGGCTTACTAAGAAGACCTTACATATTTTAGTTACCAAGGGACTTCTCTGCATATTTTCAGAATCTATAAAACAAACAAATAATAATAATAATAATAATAAAAGACTACCCCCCAAAGAGACTTCTGATGCACATAAACACAATTATTGTTAAGGAGACAATCTAGTGGGCAAGGCAGATTCCATTGCTGCGTTAATCTCATGATAAGTGAGGTTTTGACTAGTTGTGTGCAGATCTGACTTCTGGAAACGTCTTCTTACTTGTAAGATGGCATAGGATGTTACCTCCATCATAAAGTTGTTATGAGAATTAAATGCATTAAGACGCGTCAAGCACTTAGCTTCAGATCAGTTCAATCACTCAGTCGTGTCAGACTCTTTGTGACCCCATGAATCGCAGCATGCCAGGCCTCCCTGTCCATCACCAACTCCCAGAGTTCACCCAAACTCACGTGCATTGAGTCAGTTCCTGGTTGTATGAAGTGCCAAGTGGCCAGTTATCTAATAATTCCTTATAGAATCTATTAGTAGAAAACCGATAGAAAGCCATTCACTTCATTCAGTTCAGTTCAGTTCAGTCACTCAGTTGTGTCCGACTCTTTGCGACCCCATGAATCGCAGCACGCCAGGCCTCCCTGTCCATCACCAACTCTCGGAGTTCACTCAGACTCACGTCCATCGAGTCAGTGATGCCATCCAGCCATCTCATCCTCGGTCGTCTCCTTCTCCTGCCCCCAGTCCCTCCCAGCATCAGAGTCTTTTCCAGTGAGTCAATTCGCATGAGGTGGCCAAAGTACTGGAGTTTCAGCTTTAGCATCATTCCTTCCAAAGAACTCCCAGGGCTGATCTTCTTCAGAATGGACTGGTTGGATCTCCTTGCAGTCCAAGGGACTCTCAAGAGTCTTCTCCAACACCACAGTTCAAAAGCATCAATTCTTCGGCGCTCAGCCTTCTTCACAGTCCAACTCTCACATCCATACACAACTACTGGAAAAACCATAGCCTTGACTATACAGTTCACTTCATTGCCAAGTTTCAAAAGGTTAAATGAGATAGACTGTTAACTCTATGTATTGTTCAGTAGCACAGGACCTCTTGTTTGGCTTCTTCTACCCAAACAGACTTATAGAATGTATTAAAGATTCAAAGGGACTGTTGGATCAGTCCCCAGAAGACTGTTGAATGGTAGGCGAGAATGTCCTAAGTATCCCTGGAATCACACTGAGTCTGTTCCTTTCGTCAGAAATGGAGAGAGGAACAGCCATATAATGTAGGATATTCTGTGTGTTCTTTTCTCTCATAGTAGACACAGTACTTTCTTTTTCTACTGTGAATGTTCTAAATTATATGACCATTATTAAATCTGTGTTCAAATTAACTTCTGACATGGTAAGTGTATTTCTTTTTGAGATATCACATTTTTAGACATTTAGAATATGACCTCACCCATTTTACTTTGGGAATACCGTATGTGAAATAATTTTGAAGGGCACTTTATTTCCTAGGATGCATTTTCAGCAGGTGGCTAATGGCTTTTGACCTGCTGTAGCAGCATACAGAACTGAATGTCAGACAGAGTATGTTTTAAAAGCCTCCATTTTCATTTTGCATAATGAAGCGCAGTAATTCTTTTTGAGATTGCCTTGCATATTTTTCCAAGTAGTTATTGATGGAGATGTGTCAGTTTGGTAGGAGAGAGAAGAAAAAATTGTAATGTCCCAGCATGTAGGTTTGAAGACTATTTAAATATGTTCAGATTGGTAAAAATGCAAGTATTTTCATAAATAATATCAGATCTAATATAGTTATAGGTTAAAAACCATATAAAGTATATGGTGTCAACCTTCCACCTTTCCCATATCTTTGGGCCATTGCTATGAAAAGTCACACATTTTAATCCACGCACTTTTCCCTTTGAAATTTCCATTTTCTCTTGAAACAGTTTATTCCATGGGCTGTTTTCATACAGTCTTCAAGAATTATCCATACTAAATAATAATTCGCAGCTCTTATGCAAAAGCAGACTATGGCAAAGATTGCTCAGGGTACCCAGGTTGACAATGTTAGGTCATTGTCAAGGTTAGTTTCAAATTTAGTATTGACACAGGTTTTTATACAGTCACAGTCTTTGCAGTCCTACGCCACATCGTTTATACATTCAATAACTCTCCAGTTTATACTTGGTTGGTTTTTTGAGGTGAAGATGTGTATGCAGCTTGGTTAATGCCCAGAGGCCTTGTGGAGGGGGTGACTGTGAGAAAATGAGAAAATGGCAATATAAAGAGTTATATTTCCCGTGCTGAACATATTAGAGCTGGCATTTTGCCACCGAACTATATGATGAGAGAGGAATATGGTTTGTGTACTTGGCATTTAAGACTTAATTTCTGAGGCTGAGTTCTAATTTATTTATTCCCTTAGGTAATTACTGGTTTTCGAGATGCAAAGAAAGTATATTATTGGATTTTTTTTTAATGGTTAAACTTGTATCATACATGTCCTTTCTTTAAATTTAGGCACTAAAAATTCTCGCACATCAAAGTAGCTTGTGCTTCCCATTTGTGGCTAGAGAGTTAATCATCTTTCAGTAATGCTTTGAAGTTAGCTTTTCTTCTTCTTCTTTTTTTTCTTAGCCCAGCATGAGTTCATGAATAAAACTAACCACTCTGATAGGTATAGCATATTATTGCTCTTGCCTATGGGTCTTGCTAATAAAAATTCAAATTCTGGTTAGTTTGCTGGAATCAAATCAAGGTGGTATATGGCATACTTTTCTCCTTTATGAAGCCTTCTTGCAGAAAATAGAAGGTGGGGGAAGAAAGCATGGGGTGGAGGGAAAAGACAAAGCAATTCAGAGTTAAATATATTTTAGCTTTTCTATCTATGTTGTGATAAGTCTGGAGGTTTTTACTTCTCATTGCCCTGGAATCCTTAAAAATAAAATTCCTATTTAGAACTAACCTCCGAAAAATTCCTATTCTTTTGTTAATGTATATGAATCTGCGGTTGTGTGGGTGAGGTAACAATAACAACAGTGGCACTAACTTAATTTGATAATGTGTACGTGTGTATTTTTAAGTGCAGCTAGATGGGATGCCTGTCAGCTGAAAAATAGAGTAGGTGGTGGCTACTAGGTAGGCGATGGCTAAAATAATCTGAAATTCTGGCGGTTGCTAAAATCATCAGCTTGCTTATAAGATGACCTCATCACTAAATCAAATAGGGTTTGGCATTTTAACGAATGTTTTCCACCAACATCAGTACAGAAAAGAGTTGTGCCTGGATGCTTCCTTCAGAAGCGGCATGAGAATTTAGAAACTAGAGAACATACCGGAACCGGCGTGTTGACAGCACAAGGCATCCCGTCCCAGAATCCAGCCCCGCTGGGAAGGCCTGCGAGGACAGTTCTCGTTCTGCTGCTTAGTCGCCAAGTTGTCCGCCTCTGCGAACCTGTGTAGCTTGTCCAGCTCCTCTGTCCATGGGATTTCCCAGGCAAGAATACTGGAGGAGATTTCCATTTCCTTCTCCAAGGGATCTTCCGGACCCAGGGATTGAACCCGCATCTCCTGCATTGGCAGAAAGATTTTTTACAACTGTGCCACCTTAGTGGAATGCAAATAAGGAATGGCACCCCACTCCAGTACTCTTGCCTGGAACATCCCATGGACGGAGAAGCCTGGTGGGCTGCAGTCCATGGGGTCGCTAAGAGTCAGACACGACTGAGCGACTTCATTTTCACTTTTCACTTTCATGCATTGGAGAAGGAAATGGCAACCCACTCCAGTGTTCTTGCCTGGAGAATCCCAGGGACACGGGAGCCTGGTGGGCTGCTGTCTATGGGGTCGCACAGAGTCGGACACGACTGAAGCGACTTAGCAGCATAGCAAATTACTTGTATATGTGACAGTAGATAGGAGTGTGGTCTCAGGCAGAGACACCCGTTTGGTTCCCAGTTCTGATTATTTGGTCACTTTGGGCAAATTATTCTTTCTGAGCATCAGATTTCTTACCTGTGAAATACGGGTGGTGATGGTATCTAATCATATTATTATGCTGAGAAATAACAAATATTTGAAACAAAATAAAAATATTTAAATAAAGAAAAATACTTAACGATATATTTACAAATATTTAAAACTTACAACAAGGAAGTGTAATTCCAAAGCCTTAGAAATCTGTCACATTTATGTATTTTGCAAATAATGGGACACACTGTTACACAGGCCACAGCTGGCCTCAGAATTCTGCCTGACTGGGAACAGCAGGAAGCTTCTGCTGTTTTGTGGAAGGTGGCACTCAGCATGCGGCGTCTGTGTTCTCCCCGAGCCAGTCCAGTGCTGCCTGTCTTCCTTCTTTTTTCTGTCTTTGCTAACAGTCTCCCTAATGCAAATGTCAATTCAGTTACTTGGAAAAATGGGAATGGAGAGATTCCTACCTGCTTATCCATAATCATAATTTTCAGACACCGTGGTGAGTACTTTGCAGAAGATTGTGTGGACACCCAGATTTACATTTCTAGATCTGTTCTCTCCCCCAAGCTCCATTCATTAGTTGCTTTATTGCTTTGACTCCAATTTATGAACAGACGTCCACACTTGTTCGGAGAAGGCAACGGCACCCCACTCCAGTACTCTTGCCTGGAACATCCCGTGGACGGAGGAGCCTGGTGGGCTTCAGTCCATGGGGTCGCTAAGAGTCGGACACGACTGAGCGACTTCCCTCTCACTTTTCACTTTCATGCACTGGAGAAGGAAAGCAACCCACTCCAGTGCTCTTGCCTGGAGAATTCCAGGGACGGGGGAGCCTGTTGGGCTGCCGTCTGTGGGGTCACACAGAGTCGGACACGACTGAAGTGACTTAGCAGCAGCAGCAGCCACACTTGTGGGTCACTGTTCAGGCTCCTTCAATCACACCGGGTTTCCTCATGTTCCTTGAACATTCTGAGCTCATTTTTGTCTTGGGACCTTTGTTCTTGGTGGTCTCTGAGTCTGGAAGGTCCTGTGATTTCATTTTATGCATTCTTCTCCTTGTTCAAAGGCCATTTCTACTGAGACGGAGGTGACAATTCTAAGTTATTCTCCCATCTAGTCAGTTTCTTATCCTGTCATCCTATGCTATGTTTCTTCAGAGTCTTTTTCCATATATATCAGATTATGTTGTTCATTTAATGGCTTGTTGTTTTATCTCCTGACCCAGAATGCCAGCTCCGTGAATTCGGCGCCCTTGCGTGGTTCAGTCAGCACTCTATCCTGGTACCTGCCTCTGAGCCTGGCTCACAGGAGTGCTCGGAACAACGTTCAGAGGTATGGTTATTCTCTCCTTTATTTCGTAGTTAGACGCGATGCCCAGGAAGTTTCAGTATCAACAGCTTGCCCAAGATCACAGGGGTTAGAGGTGGCCGAGCTGGGATTTAGACTCAGTGCTGTGTTCTAAAATCCTGTACCACAATGCCTGCCTTTACTCAGCTGAAGGTCGGGGATGTCAGTGCGAGGCACAGGGCCCTGTTGGTTCTTGGAACTTCTTTTGAATCCCAGGGCCAGCGGTTATTGCTTTTTCTACAGCACTGTCAGAGACGCCTTGGTCCTGATGGCTTTATATTCTAGTATCCTGAGCTTATCTTCTCTTCCCTTTTCCTCCTTGACTCAGTGCCCAAGTCATGGATGATTAATATTTTATAAGAATGCATTCAATCTTTTACTGCTTGAGAAAACCAGTGAAATACCAGATTTTAAAGACGCTCCCTAAGGGCTGGAATCCATGGGTTTGAACACAGATGGAATTTTCCACCGGGCCAGTGTCCGTCTTTTTTATTTCCATGCTGTTTTTTGAGCATTTTTTTTTAACTTGACGATGGTAACAGCTATATGTTTCTTTTTCTGAGTTTGTGCTAGCAACACAGGTAATGCTTTGGTTGTACTTGGCCCCTGCTGAATAAATAGTTCCACCTCCTTGCCTTTCTGCCCCATTGCCAGACCCCCTTGCCAGATGCGGTGCGGAAGCTGGGCTATTTATGTTGTCTTAACCAGATATACTATAGAATGAACAGGCAGTCTTGCAATGTATATTGTTCAAATGTATAAATTGTTTCAGCTTTTGGAGGAAAGAGGAGAAAAGAAAAATCAAACCAGGACAGTGGATTAAAAAGGGATAATCCCCTACATTTCATAAGTGACACTCAGCAGATTATAAAGGGGGCAGTTATTGGTGCTCTTTACGCTAGGACCTTTGGTGTGTGTTGCTGTATTTGACCTTTTGGAAGCTATTGACATCATTTGGGAACTTCAGGTAAACGTGCCTTAATCAGTTGAACAGAAGGGATCTTAGCTTTGTGGAACTGACCGGTTGATTAGTTTAAATCCACACACACACAGGCCTGCCTGGTTGCTCTTTGTGACACCCTGGCACAAAAGGATTTCATTCGGGAGCCTTGTAACCCGCATCCTGTGTCAGACCCTGTGCCTGCTAGTCTTCTTAGGCTGCAGGCATCATCTTTAACCCCTCTTATGCTTCCTTTTGTTTCATGAAAACACTATCTGTGCTTGGATTCATACAAACACGTTACCTTTTCCTCACAGTTCTGTATTCATATCCCAGGGAAGAAGGTCAAGTTCCACTAATTGAGAGATAAAAATGAGAACTTATCTCCAACTGGCTTCTTTAGAAAAACTGCATTAGAATTTAATCCAGTGCTTCCTTTGGGAATTAGAATCAAAATTAGAATCATGAAATGGTGAAATAAATTCTTGGTATTAGAGTAAGCCATCATCTATAATTCCTTTGACTCTCAGATTCAAAACATTGGAGGATTTTATAATCAGTGTTTAGTTTTGGGAAAACATTAAAGTTAATGGGCTCATGGGTGAGTTTAGTGGTGGTATAAAGCTCTAGTCCTGGGTGTTTAAATGAAAGCAAAGTTTAAATTCTTTAAAGATAAAACTTTGAATAATTTCAGGCTATTACATGGACTGATGAAAGTACCCATCCATTGGACACTCACTTGAGCTTGCTCACAGAAGAGGGCAGATGTTTGTGTGGCAGAAATGAAACTATTGCTATAGAATGCTTTCCTAGCACAGAATGTTAGACTGGAAAAGATCAACACCCTCATTTTCAACAACAAAAAACGAAGGTGCCCATTTAATTATTCAAGCTCTTGCTTGGCCAGTTTCTGCTTCCTCATCTCCCAGTTGCAGCACTGTCCTGGAATACAAATGAAGCCTTTCAAAGAAGGTGGTATAATCTGATTCTCTCCGGTTTTGTTCATTATTATTAATTGTAATAACTTTTTAATTGAGAGGCTTTTGATGTGCCAGTACTTTATACATTATCTTTATAACTACAGCATGAGGTTGTACTACTGTTCTTTTCTTTTTGACAATGAGAATCTGATGTTTAGAAAAGTCAAGGATTTGCCCAGGATAACTGAACCAGTGAGATAAGATACTTTTTTTTTTTCCCTTATAAAAAGTAAGTTTGTCGCTGGATATGGGGAAGAGAATTGGGTAATAAGAAACATTTCTTCCAAGCCTCATGAGTTGCCTTGAAAATATTGTGGTGATGTGAATGACTCTGCCATGGGTCATTGGTAAGGAAGAAAAGATCTGGCCTCAATTCTTCGGAAATAGTGGATTTGCTGGGAGGCAATATGAGAGCACCCCCTTTCTGGCTGTGATCAGAAGCAGTAGATATCCAGGTGAGGAGCCTGTTGGGGTACCAGAGGACCTAGAAGCTCTGTGGTTCAAGATGAATCATTGCATCATTTCGAGACTCTGTTTTTATTTTCATTTTTGAAGGTGAAATTCCAGTTCCTACCTTACCTACCACACTGGCAGACTGGCTGCTGTGGCTGACTGGTCAAGGCTTTAGAAATCCTGGCCACATATCCCCTTAAAAGTGGCACTTTCAACTTCCATTTGCTTCTAAATGGGCACTTGCCAACACGAATTTACTTTAGTTTAAGAAATAAGTTAAGCTCAGAGTCTTGTTGAACCCTATCAACAACCCGACTCGATGGACATGAGTTTGAGTAAGCTCCAGGAGCTGGTGGTGGACAGGGAGGCCTGGCGTGCTGCAGTCCTTGGAGTCGCAAAGAGTCAGACACGACTGAGCGACTGAACTGAACCGGACTGATACTTCAATTTAAGGATTAAAGTGGTTTGTCGATGAGATTTACAATACTTGTGACAGTCAAGGGGAGATTTCTTTCGTGTGCCTCTGTTTCCTGTGAAAACAGTATTTTTACCTTTGAACTTTTGTTTTAAGTCTGAAAAATTGTAATATTATCTGGATGTCTGTGAAGCCTTCAGTTCCACTGGGAAATAAGAAGCGACATTTAGGACAGATGAAACATTGGTGTGGTTCTCCAGCGAGAAGCCGCCGGGTTTGCTGGAGCTGCTGCTGTTACTCGGCATTTCGGCCTGGCTCCCAGCCCTGTGTTGTGAGTGGCCTAGTGCGGGCATGTACTTCACAGGGCCTGTCTGTGGGTTTCCTGGGGAATCCAAGGAAAGGAGGTAGTTATCAATTTGAGAGAGACTCTCTGATCTTCTCTAAGAAGGCGATGAGACTGCACCGATGGAGAGATTTAGTGGAGTGGCAAGAGGAAATAGAATCCTCATGAGAACATGAGATAATAGGCTGTTTTTGTAGAATAAGAGGAGAATGAAAGCTCAATAAAGCCTGGATTTAGGGAATGACGTTGGTGACATGAGGCCCCTTTTCCCTAAAGTAAGTATCTTTAATAAGATATAAAACCTGGCCACCTGGGACCATTTGTCTTACTGACAGTTGATTTCCTGCCTGAGGTCTTCCATATTCCCATCAGCCTCTCTAGTGGTTGGAGACCTCTTGGCTTTCTCTTATTTTTGAACAGGCTTTTTTAAAAAAATGATGTATAAATTATTTAATTAAATTAAACATATATAAAAAGAACCAGTGCAATGAAAAAAAGCAAATTAATTAATAGAGACAATTAAAAAAAAACAATTACAGTATTAAGATCAAATCTGAGAACAATCAAAAGTAACTTTGGGTTAGCAGGCAGCAGGGTGGGTGAGCGCTCAGCACAGGAGCTGTGACCCAGAGCTCCTTGCTTAGCCTCAGCATCCAGCATGGGAGGGACTTGGAGAGACTCCTTTCTAAACTCTACCTTAAAAAAATAAACCTAACCGGCTAGCTTTCCTGTTGCATTCTTACTCTGTAGCCATCCCATCTCTGGAGCGATCGATACATACCTGCTCCCTTTGGTGTGCGTGTAGTCCAGACAACCTGTATTTGCCTTTCCCAACCTCAGTTTCTTGAGACAGGTAGATCTTCTCCCAGGAAGAGTTGCCGGAAACACCTTGGAAGTAGTCTGGCTAGTGGGTTCGGGTTTAGGCCACTGCATCTGTCATTGGTCTTCCCTGAGGGCAGGTAAATCAGGATTGCAAGTTCAGAACACATTTAGATGAATTTCCGTCTTTTTCAGTTACACTAGTAATTCATATCCATCATTAGAAAAACTTTTAAAAGTTTAAAAGTATGTAATATAAAAATTGGAGGACTCTCTCATTCTGTAATTAAAA
>SJYT01063893.1:0-52415 GCA_006410635.1 Cephalophus harveyi
AAAGACTCTGATGCTGGGAGGGATTGGAGGCAGGAGGAGAAGGGCATGACCGAGGATGAGATGGCTGAATGGCATCACGGACTCGTTGGACGTGAGTCTGAGTGACCTCCGGGATATGGTGATGGACAGGCAGGCCTGGTGTGCTGCGATTCATGGGGTCGCAAAGAGTCGGACACGACTGAATGACTGAACTGAACTGAATATTGTGATTTATAATAAGAAATATTTATTTGATTTTCATCCCCATTTCTGGCACAGAGGTTCTAAAACCCTTGGAATTTACTAAATGAGAATGATAAAGATGTCTGTCTTTTTATGTAAATGAGGTGAATTTTGGATGGGAGTCTAGTTGCCAGAAGAACCAACCATTTGATTAGAGGGTTACACTTGTCAGTCCCCTGCCCCCCATCGACTCCAGGGAGGGGAGAGGGGCTGGAGGTTGAGTTCAATCACAAATAGCTAATGATTAAGTCAATCATGCCTAGGTAACATCACCTCCATAAAATTTTAAAAGGATGGGGTTCAGAGAGTACCTGCATTTGAAACTGGGAAGAGAGTGGAGCCTTCTGAGAGGGCGTGGACACTCTGGGTCCTTTCCCCATACCTCGCCTTGGATGTCTCTTCCATCTGGCTGTTCCCGAGTTACATCCTTTTATAATAAATCGGCCATATGGTCTCTTCTGCCATTATTTGTTAGAAGAAAGTCACTAAGTCAAACCTATGGCTACTAAGTGTGTCTCTAAGTACTGTCAACACACAAGGGAAGAGAATTAAGCTTCATCTTATTGAAGGAAGGAGCATCAAAGAACCTGTGGAAATATTTTTAACACTTCAACACTGGATATCTCTAATCTTTCTATGAATTTTCTGTTCACAAACATGACCATTGTTTTTAGTCATAGGTTTTTATGGCTCTGCTGCATCTGAGAATCTACAGATTGTAAGCCACAAGATTGGAGTAGCAACAGAGTCACATTTTAAAAACTATCTCTCCCACCAATCACCTGAGTAAATGCCTATATTTATGAGGAAATCTAATATCACCTCTCCCTCTCTCCTTTACTTTCTTCCTTCTTTAGAAAAACAAAGCAATCCTGCTCACATAAAATACCGGGAAGGAAATCTTGCAAATGTGAACAGCTTACTTGCAGTTCTAGATTTTTAATTGTCCTTGTCTCTTTTGCTCTCACAAGGTTACAGTCTCAAAAACTGGAACCAGAAAGTCAGATCTGTGTCCACTGCCCTTAAAAGCAAGTGCAAAAAAGGCAGCTTGGAAGGTCACACAGTTCTTCCTAACCTGCACTAACAAACATAAGTAGAATTGGAAACTCTTTGGTGCCTGTGTTTTGACAGTTTTCCAGAATAAATCTTCCCGTACAGGCTAGAGTTTTCTGATAGAACACTAGTGAGAAAGACACAAATTGAAAACTTCCTTCATGTTGAACTTGAATCACCCTTGGCCACCCTGGTATCTTTTTGGTCCAGAATGGCACCTTTATTCACTGAGAAATTCTTTAATATTAAATATCAAAGGGAAGATGTGGACTGAGACCCCTGTACTTCTCAGGAGGCTCCCAGATCAAAGTGCAAACTCCCCCACCTCTTCTCCAAGAACACAAGGAATATTAAAGGAGGGGGCTTTTTTCTTTGGAACAAAAGGTTCTGGTTTGTTCTTCCCCAAGAAAGATTAGTCCAAACACATCTGCTTCATATTATTGGTATATTAGTCTGCTTGGCCTGTCATAACAAAATATCACAAACTGGGTTACTTAAGTGACAGAAACTCATTTTCTCAGAGTTGTAGAAGCTAGAAACTCAAAACCAAGGTGCTGGAAAATTTTGCTTCTGATGAGGATGTCCCTCCTGGTTCATAAACAGCTGTCTTCTCTCCTGTCCTAGTGACCTTCCTCTCCATGCCTACAGTGAGAGCAGGTGCTGGTGCCTCTTCCTCTTCTTATAAGGACGCCAGCCCTATGGGAGCAGCACTCCACACTTATCTCATTTAACCTCATTTAGGTGATTCCCCAAATATCCTCTGTTCAAATACAGTCACACTGGGGGTTAGAGCTTCAGTTTATTAATTCAGAGAGGACACAATTCTGTCCATAATAATTGATATTAGTGCTTTGACACATATGAGCCTACTACAGTCTACACATCATAAAGAAAGATGGGTGATAGTGTGGTGAACTAAAATTATATTCACAAAATCTTTACTAAGTTTAAAAAAGGAAACAATCCCAAATGTACTTAATAACATATCTATTAAATATCATCTGAGGAAAGTTTTCCAAAGATCACATAAGTTATTATATTATAATTCTAAATTATTATTGTTGCAAACATTCATAAAATAGAAATAATTATACCTAGTTCTCAGAGCTATTATGATTTTCCTCTGTCTTGCCTTAATAGATTTAATTGCTTCTCCCCTGTATCACCACTGTGTTTTATGCACAGCTTAATTCAAGGGATGATGCTTTATATTACCATTGTTTTTCACATTCAACTCAAACTCTTTGAAAACTAGAACAGTGCCTTCTCACCTTTTAAGAGGAGACCTTTAATTCAGTGCCTTGCATACTCTAGTGTCTAATAAACATTTATTCTGTCAAAAACTTATTAGCCTTAAGCCAATGTGCTTGTTAAACATGAACCAAACATAAATGAGAAGAAATACTAATTAGCAAATGTATTAAGATTATGCTTGTATCTTTTTAACACTAATGATTTAACTGTTTTTAACCTTTGTTAAAAAATCATCAAAATTTGCCATTCTCTAAAATTCTCTGCAAATTACCACAAATTAATTTTAATTTCCTACTCATAAAATGTATTTCAAAGAAGAAAACCAGATTTAAGGTTTTAATTTTGGGTATAAGTAATACTTGAGCAATCCAAGAATCTTTAGCCAATAGATGATTGCCCTTTGTAACATTTTTAAATGCTCTGATTGAAGAATAGTCTAATTATTTCTCATCTTCAACATATAAAAGTTAACTCCTTTTAAATATTTACTAATAATAACTATAACCTAGTCAAACCTGAAGGTTGACAACCAACTTTAATTTTTTGCTAGTAATAATTCTATCAATTTCATGTGTGAGTGGTTGAGGAAGTGAGAAGAGAAAAGGTGACCCCAATTCTGTCCAAGAACAATCCATCCAACAGGATAATTTGAGCCTGAGTCATACGTTGTACAGGAGGCAGTGATCAAGACCATCCCTAGGAAAAAGAAATGCTAGAAGGCAAAATAGTTGTCTGAGGAGGCCTTACAAACAGCTGTGAAAGGAAGAGAAGTGAAAGGCAAAGGAGAAAAGGAAAGATATACACATTTGAATGCACAATTCCAAAGAAGAGCAAGGAGAGATAAGAAAGCCTTCCTCAGTGATCAATGCAAAGAAATAGAGGAAAACAATAGAATGGGAAAGACTAAAGATCTCTTCAAAAAAAATTAGAGATACCAAGGGAACATTTCATGCAAAGATGGGCTCAATAAAGGACAGAAATGGTATGGACCTAATAGAAGCAGAAGATACTAAGAAGAGGTAGCAAGAATACACAGAAGAACTGTACAAAAAAAGATCTTCACGACTCAGATAATCACGATGCTGTGATCACTCACCTAGAGCCAGACATCCTGGAATGTGAAGTCAAGTGGGCCTTAGGAAGCATCACTACAAACAAAGCTAGTGGATGGAACTCCAGTTGAGCTATTTCATATCCTAAAAGATGATGCTGTGAAAGTGCTGCATTAAATATGCCAGCAAATTTGGAAAACTCAGCATTGGCCACAGGACTGGAAAATGTCGGTTTTCATTCCAATCCCAAAGAAAAGGAATGCCAAAGAATGCTCAAACTACCACACTATTGCACTCATCTCACACGCTAGCAAAGTGATGCTCATAATTCTCCAAGCCAAGCTTCAATAGTACGTGAGCCATGAACTTCCAGTTGTTCAAGATGGATTTAGAAAAGGCAGAAGAATCAGAGATCAAATTGCCAACATCTGCTGGATCATGGAAAAAGCAATAGAATTCCAAAAAAATCTACTTCTGCTTTATTGACTATGCCAAAGCCATTGGATCACAACAAACTGAAAAATTCTTAAAGAGATGGGAATACAGACCACCTAACCCTCCTCCTGAGAAATCTGTATGCAGGTCAAGAAGCAACAGTTAGAACTGGACATGGAACAACAGACTGGTTCCAAATAGGGAAAGGAGTACATCAAGGCTGTATATCGTCACCCTGCTTATTTAACTTATATGCAGAGTACATCATGAGAAATGCTGGGGTGGATGAAGCACAAGCTGGAATCAAGATTGCCAGGAGAAATATCAATAACCTCAGATATGCAGATGACACGACCTTTATGGCAGAAAGCGAAGAAGAATTAAAGAGTCTCTTGATGAAAGTGAAAGAGGAGAGTGAAAAAGTTGGCTTAAAACTCAGCATTCAGAAAACTAAGATCATGGCACCTGGTCCCATCACTTCATGGGAAATAGATGGGGAAACAATGGAAACAGTGACAGACTTTCATTTTCTTGGGCTCCAAAATCACTGCAGATGGTGACTGCAGCCATGAAATTAAAAGATGCTTGCTCCTTGGAAGAAAAGTTATGACCAACCTAGACAGCATAATAAAAAGCAGAGACATTACTTTGCCAACAAAGGTCCGTCTAGTTAAGGCTATGGTTTTTCCAGTGGTCATGTATGGATGTGAGAGAGTTGGACTATGATGAAAGCTGAGCGCCGAAGAATTGATGCTTTTCAACTGTGGTGTTAGAGAAGACTCTTGAGAGTCCCTTAGACTGCAAGGAGATCCATTCAGACCATCCGAAAGGAAATCAGTCCTGAATATTCATTGGAAAGCCTAATGCTGAAGCTGAAACTCCATTACTGTGGCCACATGATGCGAAGAACTGACTCATTTGAAAAGACCCTAATGCTGGGAAAGATTGAGGGTAGGAGAAGGGGATGACAGAGAATGAGATGGTTGTATGGCATCACCAACTCAATGGACATGAGCTTAACTAAAGTCCGGGAGTTGGTGATGAATACGGAGGCCTGGCATGCTGCAGTTCATGGGTTCGCAAAAAGTTGGACACGGCTGAACATCTGAACTGAGCTGAACATACACACCCAGAGTGGCAGGGACTGCAGATTTATGCAGCTGACTTTTATTGATCAGGTATAATGTACTTTGAATGTTGTCTCTGTTACTAAGTTTCATAATAGTCACATAAGGTATGGATTTTATTTGAAATTAGTTAGGAAATTATATTACCTGACAATAGTTCTCTCTCTTAGAACATTTGACCCTTTTCTTAGAGAAGGGAATGTTGACTGGGAGCTTCCATTAACAGTATGAACCACATCTTGAGCACACACTGTATAGTTTTCTATTTACATCAGTCATAAGATGGGCCATATCAACAGTCTGCCTGTTTACTCAGGCTCTTTGGACCATGCTCTAGAATTTTTTTTTTTTTTTTTACCCATTTAGTTCATACACAGAAAGCATGTCTTTTGTCTCTGAAATCTTCCTGGTGGCTCTACACTGAAATACTATTTACCAAATGTCAAATTGTGTATGATGTTCTTGATTCCATATCATTCTCTTATTTCCCCACATCAACAGGGTTAGAAGCCTGCAAACTATATTTATGAGATGCTTTGCCAAGCTCAGTCATGTCAGACACGACTGAGTGATTGAACTGAACTTGCCAAGCTAGTGGCTTCAGTGCCAACTTTCTCTTAAATTCTAACATTGAGAAATGTGGGCAGTGTTTGGAAAGTCGGAGAAGCTGAGAGATTTGCAAATATTGACCCAGTGCTATTAGGGTGCACACTTCAGGATTTTCACCAGGAATAGTTAAAACACAAGTGGAAAAAGCTGAAGAAGTTTCTCCAGAAGCTGAGAATCTGGTAGCTAGCTCATGGGTTTCAGTACAATCATGGTAGCAACTTCCTGATACTCTGGTTATATTTCTCCATTCTTTGCAACACCTTTGTAACCAATTTGCTGCATCAAACCTCACTTATCTTGAACTACCTAAAGTAGTGTTTAATTTCCTTACAGGAAACATATTGTATCACCTTCTCTTACTCATTCCATATTATATTTGCTAAAGGAGAGTTTTGAATGTTAAAATTGTTAGTTTCTGGCATATTAAAACTTGAATAGTAAATTTCTCATAATAAACACATCACATATCTCTATAAGACATATAATTTTGCAGCAAAAACTGTTAGTGCTTCATGAGCTCATAAAATGCCTGTCACTGAATTAAAATAGTTTTCCTTCTTTATTAACTATGAAATAGAGGTCATTTAGGCCTATGAGATTTGAACTGGTCATTTAAATGCTTGAAACTAGATTAAGGACATACAGTTACATGATTTTACAAGAATACTGAATTGGGAGAACTGTGTTTCAAGCCTACTACTGCATTAAATTTGGAAATCTACTCTCCTCTGTACTGAAGCAGTAAAATGAGCCCTTGCACAGATGAATTCTAAGGTCTGTGTTTTTAATTATGCTATTTAGGCTGTATATTATTATTTTGTTCTATCTTAATGTTAATCAAAAAGCTGTGTTTGAGTTGTTAATATAGCCAACAAGGTCTGTTCTTGGTTCTACTTCATGCTAACACATGTTTTTGAGCAAGTGCATTTATATGAGTCTCTTCTTCTTCATTTACATAATGAAAGATTTGAAATAGAGGCTAGAGCTATGCTTCTTACCTACACTAAAATCATCTTTGACTCCACATTTTGTTCTTTGTTTTGAGTAATAGTTAAACCATCACATGGCTCTACACCTCAGTTTTTCTTATTTATAAAACTAAAACAATATTTTCTCTTTTGGTGGACATACTGAGATCAAGTGTATAAATGCTTTGTGTAAAGCATTAAAACATAATGTTATAATTATATTATTTCATATAACAGCTGAATGTATATTTGAGGATGCTTATATATTCATAGACACCCATTTTATTTTATTGAAGTATCTGTGTTTCACAACATAACCATTGAAGTTGATCAATTTCTAGGAACAGCCTTCCTTATGTGGCTTTGTCACTTTATCTCATTTAGGGTTAATAATAGCCATGGCTGTTAAGGGAAGAAATTTGGCCTTTTATTTAGGACACAGGTACCTGGCCAACACCCAACGAGCCAGCTTTTCAAATACTGTTTAATCAATTAAAAGCTTGAAGCCACCTATTGAAGCTGTATGACTAACTAGACATGTGCTTATGTAAAACCTTCCAAAGCTTCAAAGTGCCATTCTAAAATTTTTCTTTTTGGAGAATCAAAAGAGCATTGCCACTGTAGAATCCCGGAACTGAAATGAACCTGTGCTTCTGGGCTTTTCCTCAACCTTTCAAGATTGTTACTTTTTCCTTGCTCAGACTTTTAGAGAGGTTATTTCATAACCCAGAACACATCCATTATTTAAAAGATTCTGTAAGAAAAAGTACATCCATTCCCCTTTTTAGACATGCTTTCTACTTCCATGAGCACCCTTAAGAGAAGAACGAACTTTAGAAAATAGACACTTATTGGAATAATAGTAACAGTAATAATAGCTCTGGAATTCCATTTAACCACATCTTCCACCCACTTTTTTTTAAAGATTTTCTACCCTTTGCTTGAAACAGCTCTGTTCCACATGGTGCCCTTTTGCCGCATCTTGACTGGCCAAAGATTCTCATCCAAGTTTGGATTCCACTCTTCTGGCTAGTTTTAATTATCTCTGAGTTCTTCACTGTCCAAATAAAACAGGTTCTCTGTCTTACTGTGCTATGCTGTGCTGTGCTAAGTCACTTCAGTTGTGTCCACCTTTGCGACCTCATGGACTGGAGTCCGCCAGTGTCCTCTGTTCATGGGACTCTCCAGGCAAGAAAACCACAGCGGGATTCTACACCCTCCTCCAAGGGACCTTCCCAACCCAGGGATCAGACCTGAGTTTCTTACATCTCCTGAATTGGCAAGTGTGTTCTTCATCACTAGCACCACCTGAGAAGCCCTCTCTGTCTTACTATTCTTCCCTTAATTGAAAGTGGGGTTTTCAGTAAATCAGTAAATTAATTGATTATAACAAGCTGTTATATTTAGTAAAATATAATAGCATATAGTATGCTATTTCTTCACAGATTACCATATGGAGTGGAGTGATTAGCCACTCATTCATGTGACCACATGGGCGGTAGACCACAAGGCTCCTCTGCCCAAAGGATGCTACAGGCAAGAATATTGGAGTGGGTTGCCATGCCCTCCTCCAGGCGATCTTCCTGACTCAGGGACTGAATCCACATCTCTCATGTCCCCTGCATTAGCAGGAAGGTTCTTTACCACTGTGCCACCTGGGAAGGCTGTACTCATATCTGCTGCTAAGTCACTTCAGTCTGGTCTGACTCTGTGCAACCCCAGAGACGGCCTCCTACCAGGCTCCTCTGTCCCTGGGATTCTCCAAGCAAGAACACTGAAGTGGGTTGCCATTTCCTTCTCCAATGCTTGAAAGTGAAAAGTGAAAGGGAAGTCACTCAGTCATGTCCGACCCTTAGTGACCCCATGGACTGCAGCCTACCAGGCTCCTCCGTCCATGGGATTTTCCAGGCAAGAGTACTGGAGTGGGTATTCATATCTGCTACCCTTTTAGTGAAGTAACACTGCTAAAGCTAAAAGTCAGCCAAATTCATATAATAAAAAGGTCAGCAGAAGTGTGGACAGGGTTGAGGGAGGGGGAGTTGGAGGTAGGTGGTACAAACTTCTAGTTACAAGTTAAATAAGTGTTGGGATACAACGAACAGCACGGTAACTATAGTTAACACTGGTGTATAAGTATATTGGGCTTCCCTGGTGGCTCAGATGATAAAGAATCTGCCTGCATGCAGGTGTCCTAGGTTTGATCCCTGGATGGAGAAGATCCCCTGCAGAAGGGAATGGCAACCCACTTCAGTATTCTTGCCTGGAGAATTCCATGGACAGAGGAGCCTAGCGGTCTACACTCCATGGGGTCCCAAAAAGTCAGACACGACTGAGCGATTAACACTTTCATTTTCAAAAGGTATACTAACTTGAAGAGAATAAATCCTGAGAGTTCTCACAAGAATTTTTTTTTTTCTTTTTTGTTTTTCTCTTTTTGTTGTATCTATAAAATGGATGCTGGCTAAACCTATTGTAGTAATCACTTCACAATACATGTCAGTCAAACAATTATGCCATTCCCCTTAAACATACAGTGATATATGTCCATTGTATCTCAATAAAACTGGGAAATTTCAGTTTCAAAAAAGACTCCCTAGGGAATTCCTTGGTGGTCCAATGGACTGCATGCTTCCACTTCAAGGAACACAGGTTAGATCCCTGGTCAGGGAACTAAGATCCTGCATGGTGCAGCCAAAAAAAAAAAAAAAACATTTCTTAATATGAAGAGAGGCTCTGAATAAACTGGACCCCAAATTCATACAAATATCTTGTTATACCTCCTTCTAAAACAGGCTTTTCTATCAGAATACATTTTAACACTGCTTAGCTTCTGATAACAGTTTAACCACAGATTCGACAGCATTCTTATGATTCAGGAGAACATTCATTCTTCTATTATCAAGTATAATGTAGCATCTTCCTTGTTGATTTTCATCTTAATTTAAATATATAAGGAAATATACTATTTTTATTTATTTTGGCTGAACTGCATACTTAACTATGATTAAAGGAAGATTCCATTTTCTACCATCAAAACACAGTTTACACATTTTATCTTTTAATAAAGATAGGGATTGTATAAGTAGTTAACCATATTTTTGCTATGAAGATTTCCCATTGGTTCAGAAAAGGACAGATGTATGCTCAGAGTTTTTCTAAAGTATATTATTCAAAAACCTGAACTGTATGAATCTCATACAAATATTAATATATAGTGTGCAAGTGTCAATGATTAGCATATTAATGAGGAATTAAACAGAATTGTACAGCGAGTCCAAAAGCAGATAGGAAAGACTGCCATATATATTAACAGTTAGTGAATTAAAGAAAGAAGGCTGAAATAGTTCTAAGTTAGTCGTAAAACTGGTTGATGTCTCACAGGGCAATAAAACTATAATCTTTTGAGTTATCTTTCTCCTTGCATCTTTCTTCTCTTCTGTTTCTTTTTTCTTATACAACTTAAGCCTTTATTTCACAGAGTTTGGGCCTAATCAGTATTAAATAGTAAGTTCAAAAACCTCATTCTTCCAGGGAACTGGATCGTCTTTGAGAGGAACTGTTAGAAAAAGTTCCACTATATCACTGAATGGCCGTGCAGTCGTCACTTTGCCTTATTTTCAATATAAGATCATTTTTATACTACTTTCTACCTAATAAAGAAAAATACCCAGTTCCTTGTCTAATACTGTGTCAACACTTCATGTGTAATTTTTTATTTAGTTCTCAACAGAGCATTAATAAGCATAAGCCTTTTTATGAAATTGAATATTTCCTTAAGAAAAATTCTTATGAGGAAAAACTTGGATAAAAGAGTTCAAATATTTTAAAGGTTATTGATGTACATAGCCAAACTCATTTCTATCAGGGATATGACCATCTGTACTATTCATGTAGAGCAGAATACTCTGACCATCAACTGACAGAGCTGAGCATTATCATTTTAAAAATCAGGCAATTTGGTAGATGAAAAATAAAATCTCATTTCAATTTATCTACATAATATCTGGTTAATAGCTGTTTTTTTAAAACATGGTTTTGTTATTTTCTCTCAAATTATTGTTTGCTTGCATTTCTATTTAGATAAAAGTGACCATGTTTTCGATTCCTTTCAGCTTTTGATATCTGAGGGATATTAATCCTTTGTGTTTAATTCTCATATATCAAAGAGCTTGTCATAAATAGTATTACTAGAATATTTTATGTGAGGAATAATTACATCCTAAATGAGGTTCATTTGTGCTAACTTGAAACTCAACATAAGATTATGCTAATAAAGATATAATGTTGTTTCCTCTTGTTCCATTAAACTGCTCTATTAAAAATTGTTTTATATGAAAACTACATATATAAATAATGTTAATAAGGGTCGAGGACTGAAGCTACAGGAAATGCAGGGATATTTGTAAATGCAAAACTCTTTCCAACTTGGCTGCAGCCATTGTTAATAAGTGAACAGTATAGCTTTAGGGGATTCTATTTTGAACAACTTAGAATAACTGGGCAAGTTTCCATGATAGTATCATTTTGGGGGGATATGCTTGTAAAATAAAGTCAAGGACTGAAACTGAATTATATCCAAGATTGTTTTATTTATGTTGCATGTAAAGTGTGTATGTGTGTATATATATATATATACACATGTATAAATATATATATACACACATACATGTGTATGGTGGTGGTGGTGGTGGTGGTTTAATTGCTAAGTCGCGTCTGACTCTTTCCGATCCCATGGACTGTAGCCTGCCAAGCTCCTCTGTCCGTGGGATTTCCCAGGCATGAATACTGGAGTGAGTTGCCATTTCCCAGGGGTTAAACCTGAGTCTCCTGCTTGGCTGGCAGATTCTTTATCACTGAGCCACCTGGGAAGCCCCATACAGGTATAAATTAATATGTATATATATAAACATATAAAACAAAATATGTCATTAATACTTACCATTATTAGTATTTTAAAGATTTTCTCTGGCATCATTGCCACAGATGCATTTAAAAGATGACTGTATTTTTAAATAATTATCCTATCTTCCAGGAGTAGATAAAAGATAAGGGAAGCCTATCAGTGCTTCAGTCCATGGGGTCACAAAGAGTTCGACACGACTGAATGACTGAACTGAACTGAATGGAATTAAAGCACTAGCTATTGTAATAAATGAGCTAACTTATAACAATTAGGGATATATATGTGGCTTGTAATATTTATGTACAATTACAAATAATAAATTTTAAAAAATAGTGCTATATAAAATACATGTATGTATATACAGCACAGAGGACTAGGTAAGAATTATGATAGTAAATTCTGGAAAAATGAGTTTTTTGAGCTCTGTAGAATTCTGTATAAATCAGTGGATATAAAAATTATAGAAAACTTTGAGATCACCCTTTTTTCGGTGTGCTTTTGTTGAGGGTCAGGAGTGTGCTCCCAAAGAAAGTATGAGCCTTTCATGTCCTTTGCTGAGGGCTAGAGATCCACAAGCCTGAAGTGTTACTCAGATTGAAGCCACAGTGCTTTTATTTATTTATTTTTCCCCCTCCCTTCCTCCAAGCAAAGATCAGAAGAGCGTCGGGGCTGGCGGCTGGCAGGAGGTGGCTCGAGGAGGTGGTAGACGTGAGGGGAGTCGGAGGAGAGGGGTGGAAATGAAATCTGAGAAAAAAATGTCTTGGGAAAATTCTGCAGGGCCTCGCCCCTGGACAGCGCTTTGTTTCTCACGGTGTCTCCGCGCAGGCGAGCTCCGCCCGCCCCGCACCCACGGGTTGCCGGGGTCCCGGGTTCGAGCCTACGTGGGACCGGGAGGTGCCCCCAGCCCCTGGACCAGCACTACACACTTCCGTTCCCAGAAGGTGCCCGGCGCGTCCGATCTCAGTTTACTCGCCCCGGGGTGAGAGCAAGCAGTTGGCTCTTCCTTCAAACTCTAAAAGGGCTAGTCATGACAAAGATGGGGCGGGGTCGAGACCCCAACCCCTGGCTGGTTCCTATGCCCGTGCTGCGATCTTTCAGCCCTGGCGCCCTTTGGTCCTTCAGGTCTTCCAACTTCTGAAAGATGAACTGGAAGAGTGGAGGATCTGGGGACCTCTTAACCTCCTGAACTCGGGGGGCTCAGATTCCGAAGTGGTTTTCGAGTCCACCAGGACCCAGCCTCCAGCTTCGCTCCTCCAAGTCTGAAATCCCAGGCAGGGATTTTTGTGGCGAATCGGTAGGCAAAGAATTCTTGACCCTCACTGCTGCTGGCCTCGGTCAGATTACTTTTCACAGACTGGAGCTGGCTGGGAGGTGGGGGGTATTTACTTTTAAATCTTTTGTATGTGTTCACTACACCTTGTGTGGTTGGGTGTGGAGAGCGGGGGAGGGGGGTTTCCAAATCTAGTGAAATTCCCATTCGTGGGTATTATCATGCCTGTGGGGTTGGCAGTTCTTTAAAGTTTAGCAAGTCTGCAAATAACTACAGAACACAATACAGTCCCCCTCCCTTCCTCTCTTGCGCTCTCTCTCTCTCTCTTTTTTTTTTTTTTTCTTCCCTTTCCTGAATTCAAACGCCTTCTTGGAGGCTGAAGCTGGGCAGGTCTCCAAAGGTGCAGCAGTCACAACAATCCCGCAGTTCAAAGTTAAGCAGCAGTTGCACAACTTTCAGCCGCTCTCTTTAGGCGGCTACTAATGAGCTAAGAAACCAGGAGCATCTGAGGAGGTGAAGAGGAAGCTCCCAGTTCTCCTCCCTCCACTCTACAAATCCAACCCCCCCACCCCATCCCACCCCCACTCAACAAATGTTTATTAAACACTTCATAGGGTACAGATATATAGCGATATTTTTATATATTCTTCCAAAGATAAAGGCAACCATCTGTAATATCCCTTGATTTATTTTCAGGAGGGAGAAACTCTTTCTCTTATACACATCTCACTCTCACCCCCGAGAACTTTAAGATAGCAGGCGAACCATGGCTCCCTTTGGAAGAAACTTGCTAAAGACTCGGCATAAAAACAGGTAAAAGTTCAGCGTGTGTGTGTTCGGAAGCTTCTGTGTGAAAGTATGTGTTCTGTGGTAGTTAGATTCTGATTAAAAACGCTCCTGGGGGAACAAAGTCGTGTAGAGTGAGGTCTTGTATTTGTACTCCACTGGTAACGATATTGTGCCAGTCGCAGTGACCGCAGTGACCGCAGCTGAAGGATCTCTGAAAATAAAAAATGATGTTTTTAACTCCTTTTTTTCTTCCTTTGGCCACTGCTGGTTCCACCACTAGCATCCGCTCTTTGTGCTTGTTGCCTTGTTTATTTGATAGTAGTCGAATGGCAAGTTTTCTTTTGTGTCAGACAGGATTTTAGTGTATTAGATGAAGATAGAACTAAAATTTATTAGCTACTAATTAGAAAAAAAAAAAGAAGAACTGCTGATACAATCTGGAAACAATGCTTTGGCTCCCCTTTGAGTGGGGCATTCTTGAAACCTGGAAAGTTCCCAAAGTGAAAGTACTCTATAGAGAAACTTTTTGTGAACTCATTCTTTCAAAAATCTTTGAGAATGTTAGGTGATTTTAGGCACTAAAAAAGGATTCAAACAGATGTCCTCCTTAATCCTTATTATTACTATTTGATTTGATTTGCCATTTTTCAAGCCATCAATGCCCATAGTGTAAATACATGTATTTCACATACATGCAGATTTTTCTTGATATGCATTTATGTGTGTGTCAGTCTTATTAAATATTTTATTAACTCAAATACCACATTTTTATGCCGTAAAAAAATGTGAGGGTAACTGTAGAGATGGGCTTTACTTTTTTAATATATTTTGACACGAGGACTTTTCCACAACTTTTCTCTCAAACATGCTTGTTTGTACTTGTCATAATTTACTTAATGTAAATTTGAAAGCATATAATTACATGGCAGGAAATGATACGATTATTTTAGAGGGTCTGCATGACATTATAGTGGTACAACTTTAAAGTCAATCTCTAGGCTGTAATTTGGGCCTGAATGTCTACTTGAAAAACACTGTCATTATCTCTTTCCAAGTGTCTTTATGATTTAGTTGACTAAACTAACTTAAGAAATGAAAGCAACAATAATCAGTACTATCAAACTTTTTAAATATGTTTTATTATCTAATAATTTGAATACATATCACAAGTATTTCTGATAGTTAATGAGACTATGTGTATGTTGCTACTGCTGCTGCTAAGTCGCTTCAGTTGTGTCCGACTCTGTGCGACCCCATAGACGGCAGCCCACCAGGCTCCCCCGTCCCTGGGATTCTCCAGGCAAGAACACTGGAGTGGGTTGCCATTTCCTTCTCCAATGCATGAAAGGGAAAAGTGAAAGTGAAGTCGCTCAGTCGTGTCCGACTCTGTGCGACCTCATGGACTGCAGCCTACCAGGCTCCTCTGTCCATGGGATTTTCCAGGCAAGAGTACTGGAGTGGGGTGCCATTGCCTTCTCCAATGTATATGTTAAATGTATCTTAAAGAAAGTAAAAGTATTAGTCACTCAGTGTCCAGCTCTTTGTAATCCCCATGGACTGTAGCTTCTGTTCATGGAATTCTCCAGACAAGAGTATGGAGTGAGTAGCCATTCCCTCCTCCAAGGGATCTTCCCAACCCAGGCATTGAACCCAGGTCTCCTGCACAGCGTGCAGGCGGAATTTTTACTGTCTGAGCTACCAGGGTAGTCTTTAAAAATATGGTAGTGATAGTTATCAAAAATAGGCTTGTATTTAGTACTGCTGATGCATTAAAAATTATTTCAAACAACTCCGTTTGCCAAAAGAAAATCCTTACTGCTTTTTGAAGGGTATTTCAGTACCATTATTTCTGAAGTGTGTTCCTTTAATGCTGTAAAGATATACAAAGATTACTTTGGGAAAGTTCATGGTATTATGAAACAAGTTATGTTTTTGGCATGGTGATCTTTCTGAATAGCACCCCTGTAGATCAGAGTTGTTTTGTATTTGTGTGTGTGTGTTTTAAATAATTCAAGAATTCTGTCATTGGTACACCAAATAACAGTACAACAAAACTGGGTACACCCCTGGGAGTTTCCCTCCTGTGTCTACTTCCGTTGCCTCAAATTGACTCTTCAACATCTACCCATACAACTGGCTTTTGTTCAGGGAGGTGAGTATACGAACATTTTAAGATGACCTTTTCTATGCAAAATTATGAAAAAGTGGAAGCAGACAATGAAAGATGGGGAAGCTTAATAGTATTTTAAGTTGCTCTGAGAAAATGGAATGGTATTGAAGCAATTAAAGGTGATGCTGTATTATGAACATGTGTTTTGGTGAAAGTGGTAATAGTCTGTAATGACTGTAATAACTATGTTATTAAAGATTTGTATTTTTCCAATCCTTAAGAAACACTTAAACCACAGAGGTGACTTGGGACGTAAAACTGTGGGTATTTCCAACTAAGCAGCTAAATAAGCCACGTGGTGTGTTGAAAGATAATTAATGTATATCTGTTTGCTTCAAGGTTTAGTTTTGCTATAGATGAGATTTTTTTTTTGTTTTGTCTGTTTTGTTTTTCCATATTCTCAAAGGTGAAACTACAAGTGAAATTTATTTATAGGATTAAGTTTATTAGTTTCAGTTCCTGAGTTCTATAATGATTTAAATAATTATATCCAAAACATAGAAACCAAATAACTTTCCTTAAATGACAGGTGATTCATCCTTTGATTGATTCATTCTTTGATGATAAAACAGTTATCTGATAACAGCCAATGCATTCTTCAAGTACATGGTATACAATTCCTTGTAAAAAGTAAAGGAAGAATTTGAGCAATATATTTGTATACACTGTGATATAAAATGAATGCAGTTAAAAGATTATTTTATCTTTTGTCAGCAGGGAAAAGATGAGGATTTGGGGAGGGAATATTAGGATTTTGAGATCATAAAATTTGAAGAAAGTTTGTTTATTGAAGTTTTCTGCACCGTGTTCTCTTTTCAGTTTTGTTCGCTTTTATTAATAGAATGATATTTAATCACCCAAGATTGAACCTCTTAAGGTAGTTCTGTCAGTAGTCTCATAATACATGGATATTTGAGAGTGTTAAAGACAGATGAAAAACAAATGAAACTTCAAAGTATGAAGCATAAAAACTTTTAGAAAACATGCCCTGTAAATGTTGAGGAGGGTAGAGCCATATCTGTCTAGTCCCCAGTCGGTTCAGTCGCTCAGTCATGTCCAACTCTTTGCGGCCCCATGGACTGCAGCATGCCAGGCTTGCCTGTCCATCACCAACCATCACCAATGTCTAGTCCCCGTTGGTTCCAGTTCTCAGGACAGTGCCCGACATGTGATGGACTTATACAGTACAGTTGTTTATGCAGTTTTACAAACTAAAATTGTTACTTGTACTCAAATAAAAAAACACGACAGCATTCTATTCTCCCGTCATCATCTGATATCACCTGGTATTATATAAACATGAATACTCTATAAAGGATTGGTTAACAATTGATGCAATCCAAAAACCAGGGAGATGGACAAAAAATTATATGGATTTGAACACTAAGCTAATCCTACCCTACCAGACCATATTTTCTAAATGTTAAGAATCAGTCAATTCAAAAACTGGAGAATAGTCTTCAGGAATACTGAGGATAATGCTTGGTCACAAAACAATTTTATTTGAACACATAAGCATTTTATGCTTTTCATTTCTAACTTTCATTTAAATACTTAAAAGAAATGGAGCCAATCTAAAATCTTTATGCTTACAATCAGAATAATTGTTTTACAACTTTCTGATCATTATAATATTTAACAGGAAGAGTACACTTTTCAGAAGACCCTTTGGTCTCAGGAAGTGGACTATTTACTTTGTTTCCATAATAATTAGAATGTCCTGTGATTGAATCCCAAAGATTGAAGATTACCTTCTTATGCAACTTTTTGTTCACATGAAGAATAAAGATGTTGGAGAGTCTAGATGTTTTCTTTTCAACGAACACTTAAAGTTTATGAAAATGTTTTTAAAAAGTTGCTAGGTGGCTTTTGTTTCTCATAGAAAATCCAGAGAGGCAAATAACAAAGTGTGAATTCATTGGTATTCAAGTGGACATTCAATAAGTGAATTTTGATTATTAACATATTTAGGTATTCATATCGGAGAAGGCAATGGCACCCAACTCCAGTACTCTTGCCTGGAAAATGCCATGGGCGGAGGAGCCTGGTGGGCTGCAGCCCATGGGGTCGCGAAGAGCCGGACACGACTGAGTGACTTCATTTTCACTTTTCACTTTCATGCATTGGAGAAGGAAATGGCAACCCACTCCAGCATTCTTGCCTGGAGAATCCCAGGGACAGGGGAGCCTGGTGGGCTGCAGTCTGTGGGGTCTCACAGAGTCGGACATGACTGAAGCGACTTAGCAGCAGCAGCAGCAAGTATTCATATAAGTTCCATCTGTGAGTGTGCTTATCTTTGTATTGTACTAAGTCACTTCAGTCGTGTCCAACACTTTGTGACCCTGGCAGGCTCCTCTGTCCATGGATTTCTCCAGGCGAGAATACTGGAGTGGGCTGCCACGCCCTCCTCCAGGGGATCTTCCCAACCCAGGGATCAAACCTGTGTCTCTTCTGTCTCCTGCAGTGGCAGGCGGGTTCTTTACTACTAGCACCACCTGGGAAACCTCTACAATTCCTTGGTGTTTAGTAAAATTTTGGGGCAGAGAATTGGTTGGACTTTTTACCAAACCTTGCTAGAAGCAAAAAATTGCCAGTGTAAAGCAGTACTTCATACGTGTGTTGGAAATATAAAATTAGAATACTTTTTTCAGGTGATTCACTGAAAATTAACAATGATTATGAAAGAGTCTAATTGTGTGAATAAGACCTTATAATTATCATTAGGTATCATTCAGCTGGGCTTCTCAGGTAGGGCCAGTGGTAAAGAACCCTCATGCCAATGCAAGAGACATGTGTTTGATCGCTGGGTAGGGAAGATTCCCCTGGAGGAGGCCTTGCCAGCTCATTCCAGTATTCTTGCATGGAGAATCCCACAGACAGAGGAGGCTAATGGGCTACAGTCCATGGGGTGGCAAAGATTCTGACATGACTGAAGTGACTTGGCATGCATGGATGCACTATTCAGACAACTTGTCTTTCCTTTGGCATTTTACTATACCTGTATCAGAGGTGATAACAAACTTTGTCCTAATATCTACTTGAAATCAAAAATCTCTAAACATTTTGTAAAAAAATTATTAATAGTAAATAACACAGCTATATTGTTTTATGATTGACATATAATTTGCATTAAAATTTGCTTTTAAATGAATGAAAACATATCTAATCAAGTTTTCTAAAACCAGGTGACTCATATTGCTCTCTGAAGCTCCGCATGCCACAAATACTTCATCAGAAAGAAGAATTAAGTTTTGTGCTCATGATAGAAATTGCTGGCAAGCCGGATGTTTTCTTTTTGTAATTAGAAGTATGGTAATTTATGAATTCTGTAAAACAGGAAATTATCATGCTCTATTTTGTCTAACCTCCAGTAAATATTTGAAATGCCCCTGAAACTGACTTGAGAAATGCCAGATATTTGAGTACGTACATCTTTTCAGTTCCCAGGTGTTCCTGAAAGAGATTTCCCCTGATGATACCTGGTAACTTAAGTAGTCATTACTTGGCAGCAGACAGTGCATTAGGAACAATGATCGGAATTCTCTAACCCTGGCAAAAATACCCTGAGAGCAGTAACTGCGGTGAAATTGAGCCCTAGGTTAAATCTTGAATTGTTACTCAAAAAACTATAAGCCAACTTAGAGCCCAATACATTAGATACTTTATTATGCACCGTATCAATTCGTGAAACATGTAAAGATGAAAATCTTAAGGATTTTTTTTAAGTATTTAAAAGTTTGTAGCTGGTTAACAGTTTTATTTATATGGCCTTTTTATTAGCTAAACTGTATAACTTGAAAGTTTTGATGTTATTTGTTTGGTATATATTTGGGTAGATCTGATAATGGCTCTAAGTAATTCACAAAACTATGGCTCTCTTCTTTTGATTTTATTTCTAAAAATGGAAGAAAGTTGAAGTAGTAGTATGAGTTTACCTCTTCCAGGTAAATGTGGATGCCAGTCCTTGATAAGAAATCTCTTAGTAACATATTGGCTTTCTTAAACAAAGCAGCTTGCCATCTGCATTGTGTACACGTGACTGGAAAACATTCAGCATACTTCTGTGTAATAATGTTCTTTAGTGTATACTTGCTTAGGAGTTTTAAAAGATATCCATTTGACCAAGCATGCATAACACATACAACATTGATTTCTTTATATCTCTTTTTTTAAAAAATGGATTGTGATTCAATTATTGTGGAGACTATTGCAAGGCTACACCTTCTAGAGAAAGTTTGCATATCTGTTGATTGTAATTTGAAGTAATTACTAATGCAAATGGTCACCCAACAGCAAAGTATGTAATAATTACTTGTGTGAATGAAATAGAGTCTTAGGGAGATGTTTAGCATTGGCAGTGATCAGTAAACTATTTCAAGAACAAAAATAAGTGATGGATATTAAATATGCTGACTGACAAGGCAAATTACTCTCAATGGTTTATATCGGCAGGCTAGAATGCCCTCTGTTTTTTATAAGTAAAGTGACTTAAGCTACCTATAAAAAATTCTCATAGAGTGTACACTCAGTGAGATTAGGGACCTCTCCTATCTTGTTTGTTTCTAGATAAAATTGAGTAGGTGCTCAATAAAACTTGTTGATTGAATAAATGAATTCATATACTCTCCAAATGCAGCTGGTCCCCATAAAGCGTTTGCATCAGGGTCGTACATTTGTGGTGAACAGATCATGGGTAGTCAAAGAATGAATCCGTAAATTCATGGCTGACCTCTCATCACCCCTGCTTCTAGGCTCAAGTCCTTGCTTTCAGATGGGTAAGAGCCATCTATAAGAAATAGATGTTGCAAGAGACTTTTACTGTACTCCTGGTAAAAAACAAACCAAGGCACAGGGTGATTCATTCTTCTCTAGGGATGCTCTCACTTCTGCTCATGCTCCTTGAATGTAGCCAAGTATGTATGTGAGTTAGATTTGGCGGGTGATGGTAGCTGGCTACTCTAGACCCCACTGTTGAATGTAGCACATTTCCTCCTTCTGTGGCGACAAGAGGGAAATACAATTGGGGAACTGTTTGTTTTCTCACATGAAAGGAGGATTTATGCTCTTTCTGTAAGACAATTACAGTTATGGGACAACGGGAAAATGCTAGAAATAGGCAGAAAATAATCTTAATTGAGAACTCCAGTTCTTTAGTCACCTAGAGTTTAGATCTTATCTCGGATTTGCCATCACTGGTTGTGTGCATCCTTTTTTTAGTCTTTATTGAATTTGTTACAATATTGCTTCTGTTTTATGTTTTGGTTTTTTGGCCTCAAGGCATGTAGGATCTTCTCTCCTGAGTAGGGATGGAACTCAAACCCTCTGCATTGGAAGGCAAATCTTAATTACTGGACTGCCTGGGCAGTCCCTATTTTATCTTTCTAATACAACAATAACAGTAGCAAGAGCAAGCAAAGGCAATTTTTTTTTAACAGAAAACAGAAAAACTCTGTAAAGCAGTTATCCTGCAAAGGCAAAATGTTAAGTTTGACAGTTGAAGAGGTTGCTTTTTAAGTAGAGGAAATACACAATTATGATTAATAATACACTAAAGTCATTATGGGGCCTCAGAATGTGACTGCAAATGAGGAAGCCCTTATGCCTCAACTTCATTAGATTCAGAGTAAATCCATTTATAACACATCTTAAAACACTTACTATGTGCACTAAGTAATTTGCATAATACTTAAAATTGCCCTGTGAAAAAGGTACGACTTTCCCCCCTATTTCGTACATTAGTCAGTTAAGATCCAGAGTAGTGCAACAATTAATAAGTGGCAGAGACAGAATTTGAATCCATCCTCTTAACCATTATTGTGCATGGATTATTTAGTATTTAGTTTTCTCATCTCTAAAACAGAGTTAAGCCTAAACCATCAAGAATTTGGATTAAATCTGAATATAAATAAAAACTTAGCACAGTACTAGGAGAGTAAAAATTCAGTAAATATTCACTCCTTGTTCAAGTCTCTTGGATTAAATATGTTATGAAGTATATCTTAAGTTTTTAATACCCAAACATGATATTCTGGGCTTCAGAATTTCAACCTTGACTCACTAGAACTCTGGTCTCTTTACCTGATCACCACTGATCTCTTTTCCTCCCTAGATACAAAGAGGTAACGCCAAAAATTACCAAATGTAATTAAAAATAAGTATATAAATGTTGCACGGTACTAACTTTGGATCTTGATGAAATATTTTAAGTTTGACAGCTTTACCTTTAATTGTCACACCTCATCTTAGCAAAATTATGAGACGATTAATGATTTTGCAATGTGTAGCATAGGGCTTCCCAGGTGGCGTTAGTGGTAAAGGACCTCCAGCCAATGCAGGGGACATAAGAAACATGAGTTCCATCCCTGGGTAGGGAAGATCCCCTAGAGGAAGGCATGACAACTCACTCCAGTATTCTTGCCTGGAGAATCCCATGGACTGGGGACCCTAGTGGGCTACAGTTCATAGGGTTGCAGTCAGACACGAGTGAAGTGACTTAGCATGCAGCGATGTTCAGCATAGTTTAAGAGACAGTTCTTTATGTGCCTCTGTGAACTTTAACTAAAATGAAATGATACATAATTTGAATATTTTAGTATTCTCTTTGTTTAATGAGAGACTGAATTAGATACTTAAGGTGTCTTGCATGTTTCAAGCTTCTATGATTTCAAAATTCCTTCTGCAGAATATAATTCAATTCTCTTGTCCTGCTTTTTATGCCTTTTCAAGAAAACTTTTAAAAATAGAATTGAAAGAAATATTTTTTCTTGTAATTTTATTTTACTTAAACATCTCATGCATTGCCATATAACCTCCACCATGAAAGGTAACATTATGGTAAAAGTCAAATGGTTTATTTTCAATTATAAAGAGATATGATTAGTTTATAAATTATAATATCTAAGAATTATTGAGTATTTGCTAAGCACAATTTTAAGTTTAGTAGCACAAATGTAAAAATGTTAGGAATAGCTATCATTTTATTTTATTTCTTCAGGACTGGTAAACTCTGTATTTTGTATTGTACCAAACATGCAAAGACACAACCTCATTCCTAAGAGATTAAACTCCTAATTGAGAAAACAGCACTATAGTAGCTCATGCATGAAATTGTTTTCTAAAAATCACTCTTCCATGGGAAACTATCATTGACAAGGTAAATAAAGTCATAATCTTTATACTATAATTTAAAAATGAAAGTATAATCTTTTAGAGTTGAGGAAGGCTGTTCCTCTGTAGGGTAGCTACTCACTAAATGTTTTTGATTGACTCTAAATAGAAATACATAATAGAGAAGTAAATGGAGAAAAATAAAAATAAAAGGAGCATCGTCATAATTAGATAGTGTTTATTAAACTCCCACAGTTAGGTGACAGGCTTGGACAAGAGAAGGGAACACAACAAGGAATATAAAGAGAGGTAGGAGGGGACTGAATCATACAAAGCTAGGAATGACTCAGGGTGATCAAAAGAGAAGAATTCAGGAAGCAGGCAGAAAAAGGGTCAGCTTGGCAAGAATCCAGAATCTTGCTTGGGCTGGTGAAAACAATATTTTACAATTGAGAAAAATGTTAAGGATGTGTTTATATAACAGTAATAGACTTACAGTCAACTTTAATTGACTGATGTTTGTTCTAATAATCATATTAAACTGGTCAGTCTATCAGTTTATAGAATTGAGTTGTTCTACTATTTTGTGGATCTTTTTAAATTTTAGCTCTACTAATGCAGATAGTGGTACAATTTCAACAAATTTTCATCCTCACTAATTATGATTATAATTGGTAGGAATTTTGTGTCTGGGTTTTACTGATGTACTACACAGTATATACTTGGTCTCAACCAATGACTGAGATATTTTGTAGCCACCTAAGATGTCTTTGGTTACTCTTATGCTCCTCATTTACTCCGATTTTTTTCAGTCCTTCTAGAATTCCCTGCAGTTATGGTTAACTGGAGGTGCGTAAGAACTCCTAGCAGTGAATCAGCTTGGGGGAGACTACAGACCTTCTTGGGCTTCCCAGCTGGCGCTATTGCTAAAGGACCCATCTGCCAACACAGGCAACAACAGAGACATGGGTTTGATCCCTGGGAAGATCCACTGGAGGAGAGCATGGCAGCCCACTCCAGCATTCTTGCCTGGAAAATCCCATGGACAGACGAGCCTGAAGGGCTACAGCCTGTAGGGTAGCAAAGAGTCAGACATGACTGAAGTGACTTAGCATGCACACCCCCACAGACCTTGAGAGTAGAAATTGTAGATGTGTATTTTTAGTTCTGCACATAATTACCTTTGTCTGGAAGCTATGAGAGATGCTATTGAACAACCATGGATGTCTCCATGGAGTAGACATATAATAACTACAATCTCATAAGAAGAAAAGAATTGTACGCAATTAGCAAAAGCATTTATGAAACTCTAGTGGACCTTTGAGTTCTACCATTTTTAATGCACAGGAAGTCAAGCACTTTCCAGCAGGCAACCACAAAGTGTTAGATTTAATTTCTTGACTGCTTGTTCTTCTACTTTGGTAGTGAAAGTCAAAGAACTTTTTCTTAGAATTATTAATAATAGGCATGGAACTTAGACTAGGTTTTTTTTTTTTTTTAATGATCATTTTTAGTGGTTCTACTTTTAGTTAGGAGAACTTGCCTAATTGCAGTTTAGAGAATTAAGTAAAATGGCAGCTTTTGCTATGCAATGCCTTATGTAGTCTCAGCATATAATAGTATTGCTTTATTATCTACCTTAGCATCTGAAAATAAAACATTCTCAACTCTCCCACTCTATCAGATTTGGCATCTACTTGTATATATTTTCCTTGTTTGGACTCACGATAATGGTTATTTGATGATTTTTAAAAATTCAAAAATATCAAATGAACCTCTTTCTTTGGGGGCATTATTAAGATTAAATGTGAATCAAATATGGACCTTACTTTAAGGAAATTGTTGCTCGGTAGACACACAGACATACTTTAAATAATTAAAATACAGGCAGGTATTTTAAAACATCATAATAAAATCTATGTTTTTAACAAAAATATTTATTTACCTTAAGATGTGTGCCAGACGTTTTTCTATGTGTTGCAGATAAAAAAGTGAGAAAGACACTCAATCTCTCTATTCTTATTGAGGTTATAGTGCCGTGGTGGACAGGCAGACAGTAAGCAAACAATAAATGAACAAGAAATTTCAGGTAGAGATTACCATTAAAGGAATCACTATAGAGACAGAACTTATAAGAATTCAAAACTGAGTGGAAGGGCATGATAGAAAGTGTCAGGATGGGAAAAAACCCAACCAAAGATAGCTACAATTTGGGCTCTGAGTAAATACGAATATAGTTGTATCATCATAAAGAAAACAAAAAAATGGCAAGAGTAATTTGAGGGAGGGAAGAACATGAGGATGAAGAATAAAAAAAATTCAAGGTGTCCTTTGAATGTTACCAAATATTCCACCTCCAAACACCTGGTGTTTGGACACACTGCACATTGAAAGCAGCTTTTCATCCAGCCTACTCCCATCACGCCTGACATCCGTATGGGACTGATTAATACAGAACATACAGCACCTGGAATGGGACTTTAAAGGCAAAACACACTAGTTTCCCAGCCAAGACCTTCAAACATCAAAGATAGCTACAAATTGGGCTCTGAGTAAATACGAATATGGTTGTATCATCATAAAGAAGACAAAAAAATGGCAAGAGTAATTTGAGGGAGGGAAGAACATGAGGGTGAAGAATAAAAAAATTCAAGGTGTCCTTTGAATGTTACCAAATATTCCACCTCCAAACACCTGATGTTTGGACACAGTGCACATTGAAAGCAGCCTTTCATCCAGCCTACTCCCATCACGCCTGACATCCATATGGAACTGATTAATACAGAACATACAGCACCTGGAATGGGACTTTAAAGGCAAAACACACTAGTTTCCCAGCCAAGACCTTCAAGCTGACTAATCTATGTTAAACCCACTCATTCTTCATACAGCATTTCACTGCCATAATCTTAGTGAGCCTCTTCACTCATTGCCTTTGTTGAAATTACTTCCAAACATGGTCATGACGTCCATGAAATTATGCATTCTACTGTATAAAGACCAGATTATTTTTACCTTCTTTTATTTTTAATTGGAGGCTAATTGCTGTACAACAACATGAATCAGCTATAAATATACATATATCCACTCACTCTTGAACCTCCCTCACAATATTTTTACTTTCTTATCCCCCAAAAGATGCTTACTCCTTGGAAGAAAAGTTATGACCAACCTAGATAGCATATTGAAAAGCAGAGACAATACTTTGCCAACATAGGTCCATCTAGTCAAGGCTATGGTTTTTCCTGTGGTCATGTATGGATGTGAAAGTTGGACTGTGAAGAAAGCTGAGTGATGAAGAATTGATGCTTTTGAACTGTGGTGTTGGAGAAGACTCCTAAGAGTCCCTTGGACTGCAAGGAGATCCAACCAGTCCATTCTGAAGGAGATCAGCCCTGGGTGTTCTTTGGAGGGAATGATGCTAACGCTGAAACTCCAGTACTTTGGCCACCTCATGTGAAGAGTTGACCCATTGGAAAAGACTCTGATGCTGGAAGGGATTGGGCCAGGAGGAAAAGAGGATGACAGAGGCTGAGATGGCTGGATGGCATCACCGACTCAATGGATGTGAGTTTGAGTAGTTCGAACTCCAGGAGTTGGTGATGGACAGGGAGGCCTGGCGTGCTGTGATTCACAGGGTCTCAAAGAGTTGGACATGACTGAGTGACTGAACTGAACTGAAAGAATAATACCCAGAACTATTGTATAGATATCAGAGTTCAAATAATATTTTAGTAATTAAACAAAGTCTAGATTTTTGATGGAAGTAAATCATCTAGGTCAGGAGTTGGTAAATTTTTTGTGTAAAAGGTCGTATAATAAATGTTTAGGTTATTCCCACCATACTGTCTCAACCACTCAACTCTGTCCATGTGGTGTGAAATAGACAATTCAGAATTAAGTGGGTGTGACTGTACATAAACGGATTTTTATTTACATGGAGTGGATAGTTATAATCAGCAGGTCCCAGTTGACTGAAAAATTCCTTTTATTTATTTCTCCCTCAAAACCCTTCCACCACTCCAAAAAAATAAATAAATAAAAGAACACTTAGACAGGTAGACATGGTGACTGTGTTAAAGGGGGATGAGGTAGAGGAAAAAATCTAGGAAGACTCACAATTTGCAAACTTGAGTGAAATGGCAGGGTGATAGTGATTCCCATATAGGATGGGAAATCAAGAGATGGAAGAGTTTGAGATGTGGGAGGAAGAAATGGTGAATTCATTTTGATGGGCCATGTTTGAGGTGGCTATAGTATAAAGAACCAGTAAACATGTAAATACAAAGTTGGGAATATTGGTCTAGAGCTCAAAGGAAAAAATAATAGATTTTGGAACTATCATCATACAGTTGGTTGATAAGGTTGTGGCTGACATTACAGTCACCCATAAGATATATATCAGTTCAGTTCAGTTCAGTCACTCAGTCGTGTCTGACTCTGTGACCCCATGAACTCCAGCACACCAGGCCTCCCAGTCCATCACCAACTCCTGGAGTCCACCCTAATCCATATCCATTGAGTCGGTGATGCCATCCAACCATCTCATCCTCTGTCGTCCACTTCTCCTCCTACCTTCAATCTTTCCCAGGATCAGGGTCTTTTCCAATGAGTCAGTTCTTCGCATCAGGTGGCCAAGGTATTGGAGTTTCAGCTTCAACATCAGTCCTTGCAATGAACACCCAGGACTGATCTCCTTTAGGATAGACTGGTCGGATCTCCTTGCAGTCCAAAGGACTCTCAAGAGTCTTCTCCAACACCACAGTTCAAAAGCATCAGTTCTTTGACACTCAGCTTTCTTTATAGTCCAACTCTCACATCCATACATGATGACTGGAAAAACCATAGCTTTGACTAGACGGACCTTTGCTGACAAAGTGATGTCTCTGCTTTTAATATGCTATCTAGGTTGGTCATAACTTTCCTTCCAAGGAGTAAGCATCTTTTAATTTCATGGCTGCAGTCACCGTCTGCAGTGATTTTGGAGCCCCCCAAAATAAATTCAGCCACTGTTTCCACTGTTTCCCCAAAGTGATGGGACTGAATGCCATGAACTTATTTTTCTGAATGTTGAGCTTTAAGCCAACTTTTTCACTCTCCTCTTTCACTTTCATCAAGAGGCTCTTTAGTTCTTCTTCACTTTCTGCCATAAAGGTGGTATCATCTGCATATCTGAGGTTATTGATATTTCTCCTGGCAATCTTGATTCCAGCTTGTGCTTCAATGCCATGAACTTATTTTTCTGAATGTTGAGCTTTAAGCCAACTTTTTCACTCTCCTCTTTCACTTTCATCAAGAGGCTCTTTAGTTCTTCTTCACTTTCTGCCATAAAGGTGGTATCATCTGCATATCTGAGGTTATTGATATTTCTCCTGGCAATCTTGATTCCAGCTTGTGCTTCCTCCAGCCCAGTGTTTCTTATGATGTACTTTGCATATAAGTTAAATAAGCAGGGTGACAATATACGGCCTTAATGTACTCCTTTTCCTATTTGGAACCAGTCTGTTGTTCCATGTCCAGTTCTAACTGTTGCTTCCTGACCTGCATACAGGTGTCTCAAGAGGCAGATCAGGTGGTCTGGTATTCCCATCTCTTTTAGAATTTTCCACAGTTTATTGTGATCCACACAGTCAAAGGCTTTGGCATAGTCAATAAAGCAGAAATAGATGTTTTTCTGGAATTCTCTTGCTTTTTCCATGATCCAGTGGATGCTGGCAATTTCATCTCTGGTTCCTCTGCCTTTTCTAAAACCAGCTTGAACATCTGGAAGTTCATAGTTCACATATTACTGAAGCCTGGCTTGGAGAGTTTTGAGCATTACTTTACTAATCTGTGAGATGAGTGCAATTGTGCGGTAGTTTTAGCATCTTTGGCATTGCCTTTCTTTGAGATTGGAATTAAAACTGACCTTCTCCAGTCCTGTGTATATCGTGAGACAAGAAATTAGTCATTAAAAAGCTGGAAGATACCTATTGTATCAGTTATCATTTACAGATAATAAAAGCATCATAAAAATTAGTGGCTGAAAACAACATTTTTTTTTTTTTTGGCCACATGGGGTCTTAGTTGCAGCATGTGGGGTCTAGTTGCAACATGTGGGATCTAGTTTCCCAACCAAGGATCGAACCTGGGCATCTTGCATTGGGAGAATGTAGTTTTACCCATTGGACTACCAGGACAGTTCTAGCAATGCATTATTTACTTTGATTTTCTGGGTAAACTGGGATCGTTATTCTGGTTTTTACTTGAGCTCTCTCATGAGCCACTGCGAGTTAGTCAAGTCTTAGGGTCCTGTGGGTCAACTGGTCAACTGAGATGGCTGGATCTCCCTGTCTCTCCATGTGCTCTTTCATCTCAAGTTTTTTCATTAAACAGCAGTCTCAGAACAGCATTCCAGGAGGAAGAAGGCAAAGTTACAAGATTTCTTGAAGCCTGGACTCTAGAACTTGCACATGTGGTTTTCATTGCATTCTATTGGCCATACTTAGTCCCAAGGTCTATTCAAGGAAAAAGAAATAGATTCCATGTTTCAATGGAAAAAGCTGCAAAGAATTAGTGGCTACCCCTGCATGACATCTACATTTACTGAGTGTGCAGAAGCAAGGGGCCACATCAGAACTGAAAAGAAGTTAGAAAGGGAAAGGAAGAAAGAGTAAAGTTATGAAGTCAAGGGAACAGACTACTGCAAAAATGAGAGGAAAAGGTCACAACAAAAATCTTATAAAGAGGTCAAGTCAGATCAGTTCCAAAAATAGCAATTGGATTTAGAGATTACATCTTTAATAAAGCTAGGAAAAAATGTGTCTGCTGTGGGTGTGTGGTGGCGGAAGTCACTTTACAGTGGTTGTTATTGGAAAGAGGTGAATTGGAGAAAGTGACTATGGGTTATTATTTGAGTTTGTGAAGGAAAGATAGTTGAGGTGTGTATGTAGTCAAATTGTGTGACCTGATTGTAGGAAGGACCAGAAGTAAAGATAGAAGATATAAAGAGTTTGAAGAGTGAAGAGAAGTCGCTCAGTTGTGTCCAACTCTTTGCAACCCCGTGCACTTTAGCCCACCAGGCTTCTTGGTTCATGGGATTTTCCAGGTGTGAATACTGGAGTGGGTTGCCATTTCCTTCTCCAGGGGATCTTCCTGACCGAGGGTTCGAAACCGGGTCTCCCACATTGTTGGCAGATGCTTTTCTGTCCAAGCTACCAGGGAAGCAAGAAGAGATAAACTGGGACTTCCCTGGTGGTCCAGTGGTTAAAAATCCACCCTGCAATGCAGGGAACAGGGGTTTGACCCCTGGTTGGTGAACTAAGATCACACATGCCCCTGAGCAGCTGAGCCCCTGCACTGCAGCTGCTTAGCCTGAGCTCCACAGTTAGAGAAGTCTGTGTGTCACAACAAAAGATCCCACATGATGCAATGAAGATCCCACGTGCTGCGGCTGAGATCCCACTCAGCCAAATAAGTAAAAATGAAGTTATTTTAAAACATTATAAAAGAAGGGATAAATTATGAAGCAAAGTCCTACAGGAGGTGGAGACAGTGACATTCAGAGGCTATTAAAGAGTTAAAAACTTTGAGAAGGTAAATGGATGTAAGATACTTTTCATATAGATGACCAATGTTTTTCTTTTATTGATAACATTTTCAAGTAGCTCTTTAAAAAAATGACATGAGGCCCTGGTATATTCTTATTTCTACAAGTAATTTACTTGTTGCTCTTTAGGTAATTGATTTGTGACTAATGTGAAGAGATGATTATTTTAGATAAAACTTCCAGTTGGAAGTCACAGTTTATTACTGTTTATTATAGACCATATTCAGAATGTAGAAATCAGGAATAAAGGGGCTCCTCTTATGTTTACAGCTATCCTACTGGATAATTCAAATTCTTACATATTTCTAGTGCTATTCAAATCTGCCAGCATATTTCAGAACACATTTAGAGAGGGACGAGTAGGTGGCTGCAGGTAAATACAAGCTGAAAATCACCGTCATTAGAAAACAGCTTCCACTAAGAAGGCAAAACCAATTATGGGCTTAGCTGCCAAAAGGAAAATGAATGTTAGTAGTTGACATAACTACAGCTATTGTTAAACTGAATATTCAGGCTGGGTAACTTTCCTTTAATGAATATGCTCTGTTGTTATGAAATATTTCTTTGCAAAGTACAAATCAATAAGGAAACTTTAGGTATTTGGGGAGCAAGGGTAACACTTGAAAGTAAGCCCTAGAATTTCCAATAAGATTAGATATTTTCTCAGCATTTCATCTGGTAAACACTACATGTTAATATTTACATTTTGAGTATAATCAACTTCCGGAATCTGAACTATAAGCTTAGTTTACTTAACCCCCAGTAATCTCCCATACACATTCTTTACACATCCCCTTCCCTTTTCTCTGTTTATGGGAATTATGTATAGTATTATAGGACCCTGCAGTGATGGAATATTTAGGGTTTTTCTTAGCCTATATGACTGGCTTATATTATTACACCCTAGAAAATTAAAACTGGTATTAGTAATGCATAGAACTAGTGATTTTTGCTATGTATATGTATGCAAAAATTTTTAATTTTCAAGATAGTTTTAATATTTTGCTGCCCTTATTTTTCATAGATGATTAATTTTCTGAAGGAATCCAGTTTTAAAACTATTTGAATAAAATGTGAATAAAATAAATAGTCTGTGCTTAATGAAAACTATTTGATAGCACTATTTTCATGCTTTATCTATCAAAACAGTAATCCAAATTTGCATAGCAGCCTAAGCAAGGACTTGTATTATTTGTGACTGACACGATCTGTGATTATCTCTTCCTGAGACTGCAGTACTATGATCTCAAAAATGTTACTTCAGAGGGCATGCGTTATTCTTTGGGGAAAATAACCAGAGTTATTTTAGCTTGTGGATGCAGAGAGATTCCTCACCATTTGTCTGCTTCATTAATTTTAATTGTGTTCAGACTTTGTTTTGTGTGTGTCTAAGTGTGTCGCAGAGTTGGACACGACTGAGCGACTGAACTGAAGTGTGTAAACCATTCCCTTATTTTTTGGGGGCTCCAAAAGCTAGGAAAAAAATGTGTCTGCTGTGGGTGTGTGGTGGTGGAAGTCACTTTAAAGTGGTTGTTATTGGAAAGAGGTGAATTGAGAAAGTGACTGTGGGTTATTATTTGAGTTTGTGAAGGAAAGATAGTTGAGGTGTGTATGTGTGTCCTGCAGATGGTGACTGCAGCCATGACATTAAAAGATGCTTACTCCTTGGAAGGAGGGTTATGACCAACCTAGATAGCATATTCAAAAGCAGAGACATTACTTTGCCAACAAAGGTCCGTCTAGTCAAGGCTATGGTTTTTCCAGTGGTCAGGTATGGATGTGAGAGTTGGACTGTGAAGAAAGCTGAGTGCCGAAGAATTGATGCTTTTGAACTGTGGTGTTGGAGAAGACTCTTAAGAGTCCCTTGGACTGCAAGGAGATCCAACCAGTCTATTCTAAAGGAGATCAGTCCTGGTTGTTCATTGGAAGGACTGATGCTGAAGCTGAAACTCCAATACTTTGGCCACCTTATGCGACGATCTGACTCATTGGAAAAGACTGATGCTGGGAGGGATTGGGGACAGAAGAAGAAGGGGATGACAGAGGATGAGATGGCTGGATGGCATCACTGACTTGATGGACATGAGTTTGAGTTAACTCTGGGAGTTGGTGATGGACAGGGAGGCCTGGCGTGCTGCGATTCATGGGGTCGCAAAGAGTCGGACATGACTGAGCGACTGAACTGAAGTGTGTAAACATTACAGAAAGAGTCAAAATTGTCACTTAATAGTTTTTTGGCTTTTGTTTTTTTTAATTTTATGGGTAGTGTAGGGGAATACAAAGTTTTCCTTGACCCTGTTAAGTTCCATGCCTGGTTATGAAAATTAAACTACCAAAAACAGACTCAGAAAAACATTCAAATTGATTTATTGTAAGTTTTACACAACACAGGAGCCTTCTTAAGGAAATGAAGATCTAAAGAAATGGTTAAATCCCAATTGTTTTATGCTAGGTTTAATGAAGAATGCACAGTCATGGAGAAGTGTGGTAGATAGGTCAAAGAATACAAAGTAAGTATAGTAAACTGGGAGAAATTTAATGGAGTCTGTTTGGATTCTTCTCTTCACTTTGTATTCAGAGATAAGAGTGCTCCTTACCTTCAGATATAGGAAGGGCATCTCTCACCTGAGGGTGCTAGGATCACTTTCAGGGGAGAGGCTTGGATGGAATGTCCACGTGAACTCCCCATTTCTCCCATTTTCTAGAACTTTTCTGCTTAAAATACTTAAGGTACCATATTTTGAAGTATCATGTATTGAATTCCATCAATAGTATATTTGCTTTACTTCACATGCCTTCATGGTGCATTAAGGTGATCAATGTTTAAGTACAGAAAATAGCCCAAACAAAATAGATTTTAAAAGCCAATATAGCTTTAAAAATGTGTTTATTTTTGATCATGCTGGGTTTCACTGCTGCGCACAGACTCTCCAGTTGTGGCGAGTGGGCTTCTCCTCGTGGGGGCTCTCTTGTTGTGGAGTGTGAGCTCCAGCGCACCGGCTCAGCGGTTGTGGCTCACAGCCTTCGTTGCCCTGTGACAATTGGACTCTTCCCATACCAGAGACTGAACCTGTATACCCTGCATTGGCAGGTGGATTCTTAACCCCTGGATCACAGGGAAGTTCTCAATATAGCTTTTAAATAATTAGGGGCCATGTCATGCTTTAGAACTTACTAAACATGTAGTATATGTATAGAAAAAATATTAATTCTCTCTAGTTGCTGGGATGAATAAAGTACTTTTTAAAAAATCTGAATTGAATGGGCAATTCAGCATTTTACCCAGATGTCTACTAGAGGAACTATAAAATAATTTCATAGTTGCTTCTTAAAACAGGTGAAAGAATTAGGAGTCTGTGTACTGACAAACCTCCAGACTTCCAAGGCAGTCAGTCATTAAATATCACATTAACAGATGATCCTGTATGTATTGACAATGTATAGAAGCAGGTAGTAAGTAAATATATAAAATACTTTTATCATAATATCACAAAAGTTGTTTTTTTTCCCTCTTCAGTAGATGACTATATCTGACTCAGATTTAGTATCTTTTTCCAGAGAGAAAACTTAATGAAATATGTTGATTATTGTAGTAGGCAATAGGGAGTTCATCAACATGGATTCAATTCTAACTCATTTAATCCAAATTATTCTTATTTTCCTTATTTCTACATGATCTGTATTTTCTCCCACATACTAGCTGAGGGTGGTATTGAACAAATTCTTAATTTCTTGTGCTTCAGTTTTTTAATCTTTGTAATGAATTTGATTACAGGACATAGCTGATAGGGTTGTGATGAAACTTATATTAGCTGATATATATAAAGCACTGAAAACAATGCCTGGCACATATTAAGCATGCAATAAATGTGAGCTATTGTTATCTAATGTCTCCTTTTACACACACCCCACTGTTCTTATCCCCACTCACCTTACTGATTTTCTAAGTATCTGTTCCTTAACTACCCAGCCTAAACATCATCATATTAAGTAATAAACTGAAAGAGTTCTCCTCACAGATAAGATCCAAGGATCTTAGATCCAGGATCCAAGATCCTGTCCCAAATGAAATCGCATGAGGTTCTTATACCTAATTTGACTTTAAAGGGTTATGGGAATTGAGAATGTCTTGAAGATATTGGGGTCAACTTCTATGTCTTTTTATGGTTTATTACATATTACCTAACTTTGACTATTATTGCTTTTTTAAAAATTTTGTAACATTTTTATATAGAATGTGTTAATATCTCATGATTTCCAATAATATTCAAGATGGTCTTGAATTTTTAAAATCTCTTTCTCTCTAAGCATATCTTTTCTCCTTCCCTAGCTATATAATGCATTTCTGAACTTAAAGATCATCTTATCTTCTATAGAATTTTACCCTCATCATTTATTCACATTTACTAAAATCATAGTTCTGTTAACACATTATTGACCAGGGGATTCTTTGCAGAAACTAATGCCTCTGGTCAGTAATGTGTTAAGAAATGAATGTTGAATCAAGTTATAAAAATACATATGCTATAATTCAAAATGGACAATTTATTTGGGGAATAACTAACTTATTAGTTATTAGGATAGATTTAATTGATTTACATAGAACTTTTTTCAATCATATGTTTAAACTTTTATCTTTACCAGTCTGTCTTGAAATTTCTGTTTGGGTCATTCTTTTTCTCTTACTACAAAGTCACCCAATTATAGTACACAAAATATAAATTTTTCTCTTACATAATAGTAGTGATATTAACTAATTAATCAGCTAAACTCATTGCATTGAATTGGATAAAATGTTCGTTTGAGTTTTTCTGTAAGATGTTATGGCCAAACCAGTATTTGTATTGTGATAATTTTTATTGTTGGGAAAAGATGCTATTAAATTTGGAAGCTTGACCTTTTAGTTTGAAAAGAGATGTGTCATGTAATTTAAACATTGACTACCCAAACTAGTTTCTTATGGCATCCCTCAGTGTTTTAAACTTCATAATTGGTATAGAGCTGTGTTTGTAAGTTAAAATACCAGTTTATAATCTTTGGTATGGAATGTGATTTAGTAAACTTGCCCTTTATCTTCACCTACCTTTATTCTTTAATTAATTATATGCTTTTATTCAAGACAATGTAAACTTCTACAAGGTAATTTTAGATTTGAGCCTGAGATAAATATCCTGAAATTGAATTTCTTTTATTACTGTATTATAGCTGCCATTCCTAATCATTAGTTCTGAATCTTGCATTGTTGAGTTAGTCTGTCTCCAAGTGTTATTTACTGACTTGTTTTAAATATGAGTGCCACATGTAGTGGGTTATACACTGAAGAGTTCTATAGACTGTATCTAATTCCCTGTGATAGTTTATTTGGTCAAGATATTTTGAGAACAGACTTCATAAGAAGGATTTTTATAATTCAACAGGCATCTATGTTTTCCATGGAAAAATCTGACTATTATGAGGCATTGAAATCTGTTCTCTGTACCGGATCAGAATCTCAGTGCAACATGCATTTTTTTCTCTGTATTCTTATTTTTATTACAGGATACATAAATGAATAACATATGTTGTATTAATTCTGGTTGTAGTCCTTGCTATGGCTTTGAACTGCATGATGATATCAAGGAAAAATAAATGTCTATCTTTTGAGGAGTTTAAATATATTTTGAGGTTTAATCAAAATTTCAAAGGGAATTAATTTTACTATGTGTCAGGAAATATTAAGGAAATAATTCATACTTCTCTATAGAATGAGAAGTTTGACTGGAAAGCATTCATTTAATTTGAACTGCATGTAAAAAAAATACTAAGACAATATCTTAGTTTGGACAAAAGTCTGATAAAATTTAGAATAATAGCAACCTTTGTTTTGTATTCAGCAATCAGAAAAGCACAAATAACCAGATTTTTAAAAATACAGTATTGTATTCCAATTCATTTGAATAATGTGACTTCAAGACAGTATTATATTCCAGGGTGCCTTTGAATAACCAAAGCAAGAAAATGTTATATTCAGTGTAGTTTTATTGCTAGGGTATTTTAAAAGATACTTTGTAACTTGTCTAGGCATGTCGTACATGCCTGTACTGTCCACAGCCTTAACTAAGTGATAGATTTATATTTTTTTCTCATTTCCCCTGGTTATCTCTGAGAATTTCCCTTTGGTCCTGTAAAGACTGCAGATATTATCTTGACTACTTCTTCTCCTAAGCTGAAGGTGTCTCAAAACCTTCACTCCTAATTCTGGTCTTTGGTTGTCCACTCTGTCACAGGGCAGCATAAACCTGCAAAGAAAGAGTAAGGGAGAAATACAATGAAACCCTTCCTGCTGACTTCCAACCCTCTCCATGCCTCTGGCACCGCCCTAGTCTCCTTGGCCACTTTTATCCTGTCATTTCGTCCCCACATCTTTTCTTCCTACTGTCCATTCCCCATTTAATGGTCAGATATTCAAATATGATTTCTTAATGAAGAAGGAAGATTTACTATTTCTTAATGAAATCTATGAATGCAAGTTTGTTTGGGTTTTTTTCCCCTGAACTAAAATTAATCCTATTCTGAATACTTGTGTTTCTATAGCATCTTAATGCAGCTATCAGTATTTTATCCTAGTCTCCTTGGCCATTTTTATCCTATTATTTCATCCCCACGTCTTTTCTTCCTACTGTCCATTCCCCATTTAATGGTCAGATATTCAAATACGATTTCTTAATGAAGAAGGAAGATTTACTATTTCTTAATGAAATCTATGAATGCAAGTTTGTTTGGTTTTTTTTTCCCCTGAACTAAAATTAATCCTATTCTGAATACTTGTGTTTCTATAGCATCTTAATGCAGCTATCAGTATTTTTAGGACCAGTTCTCGGACTAACAGAGAGAAGTCCAGTTGGGCAGAATTAATAATAATAATCATAAAGACTCGCCATGAGGGTGAAAGGAGAAAGTTCCATTGGCAATCCATGAAGTAGAATGCCAACTTGCATCACTTATTTTGGAATTAGGACCAGTTCTGGGACTAACAGAGAGAAGTCCAGTTGGGCAGAATTAATAATAATAATCATAAAGACTCGCCATGAGGGTGAAAGGAGAAAGTTCCATTGGCAATCCATGAAGTAGAATGCCAACTTGCATCACTTATTTTGGAAATGTCTCACTTATTTGTTATTTTTGTTTTAATATATTTTACTGGTAGATTCTCCACAAGATGTAAGAAAAAGCAGAATAGACAAAGCTGTGATGAAAGTATATTTTGTCGTATATATGGATCAGGATTCCTCAATGGGCTTCCTCTGTGACTCAGCAGTAAAGGATCCACCTGCAATTCAGGAGCCACAAGAGATGCAGATTCCATCCCTGGGTGGGGAAGATCCCCTGGAGGAATAAATGGCAACCCACTCCGTATTCTTGCCTGGACAATCGCATGGACAGAGGAGCCTGGTGGACTACTGTCCACGGGATCACAAAGAGTCGGACATGACTAAGCAATGAGCCCACGCACGTGTGCATACAGGGTTCCTCAACAGCACCACTGTTGCCATTTTAGGCTAGATCATCCCATGCTCCTAGCACCCCCAGACCCTAATGTGAAAACCTGAAATGTCCCCACACATTTCAGGCAAAATCACCACTGGCAGAGAACCACTGGTTTAGAAGGAGAGTGTTCAGTTTACATAATAAACAATGGTAACAAAAAGAAGGGGCTTCCCTGGTGGCTCAGAGATTAAAGCGTCTGCCTCTAATGCGGGAGACCCGGGTTCGATCCCTGGGTCGGGAAGATCCCCTGGAGAAGGAAATGGCAATCCACTCCAGTATTCTTGCCTGGAGAATCCCACGGACGGAGAAGCCTAGTAGGTTACAGTCCACGGGGTCGCAAAGAGTCGGATACGACTGAGCGACTGAACTGAACTGAACTGAACTGAACAAAAAGAAACAGAACAGTCTTTGGGCAATGAGGCAACACTAAGAGATACGTCCAACATGCCGGTAAAGCTTCACAGTTCTGTATCGTTCAACCTGTTGGAGACTTCCATAACTGTTTGCAGACAGAGGTTCCACCAATTGCTTGAAACTGATAAAAGTATAACTTTTGGTTTCCAAGCATGGAATATGATTCTGCAGATTTGAGTAATAAGAGCATTTCACTTAGAATCACTCCTATATATGGCAGCTAGATTATGTTAGTATCATACTTCCAGGCTGGCCTAGGAAATAAAAGGTTATAATGTAGATTCTTTGGAAAAATGCATTCAGAGATCTAAATATTTTTTATAAATACCATAGATTGCTAGTTTACATATACTGGGTTTTAGCATATCTTATAATGTAATTATTCTTAATAATTTCTCATTTTAATGATTCTTATTTTTTTTTAAGTAGGGCTCAATATGAAATATTTGTCCTGATAAATTTTATACATCAAATTTCAATTAAACTTCAGTGTCTACCATACTAGGAAGAAATGTCATTTTTAAAATTATTCTCCTGGGGCCCTTTTTTTTTTTTTTTTTTCAACTTACAAATATTATCTATTTATCTTTATTTTTCTCTGCCTTCACACTTAACCTTTTTTCTGTAAATGCTTATGTTGTGGATCTTCAATTTGACATTAAAATGTCTTATTTAAAATTTAAGATTTCCAGATTTAAATAGTTAATTTATTCCCTACTGCTTTATGCACCATAGTTCTCAATGGAAACTTGCTGAAGAAATATTTAGTTGTATTAATTTGCATATGTAATTCCAAGTCACCTCATCTTAATTCTGTGTGTTTTGTGGTACTAAAACTAATTATCAGTGGAGACATTTTTAAGTTCATGATTGAATACAGGGTGAATGCAAAAATCCTCATATATAATTTTCACTCTATTTCAGGATAAATCTGGAAAAGTACCTGTGAGGCTAACACATATTGCTGAAGAGTTTCATTTGGCATATAAATTTTCATAATTGTCTGAAGAAGATACTCTAAAAGGCATAAACTGAATAATGTAATAGTTATAGAAGAGTAGTCAGATGAAATATAAATATATGTATAGATTTATTTTCAGTGTAATCAACTTTATTACCACAGTGTTAAAATCAGAGAGTTATAAATCAGGGAAAGATTAAAAGGATTCTCAGCCCGTCTGTGATCCAAATATTATATTAATGATCCTTTTAAACATCTTTTATTAGATAAACAGTTGTGTTATATTGGAAGTGTACATGCAAAAATATTGACTAGCTGAAAACAGGTAAAAAAAATTTTGTGGGATAGATTGGAAAATATTTTGAAAGTAATACTGTTAACTACTGTAGCAAGCTCAGTAATGTTACTGAATAATACCACACCCTTCTCAGCATTAAGTAATAATAACAGTAATTTTACCATTAGTGTTAATAACCTGTATTTGCCCAGTACAGTTTCCACAATTTTCAAAGCACTCTTCTTCTTTCTCTTATCTGATATTTGAAGGAATCTTGTGAGAAATGTTTATACATATATATATATATATATATATAAATGTTTATATATATATATATAGCAGTATTACAGTGATGAGTACAGATTATAAAAATTTATTTTTCTAATTATAAATTCATAAATAAATTTATAAATAAATTCCATACATTAAAATAATTTATCAGAATTCAAAATGAATTAGTTAGTGAAAATGAATTGTTAGTGAAAATTAAGATGAAATCATATTTAAACTACCAAGTATTGTTCCTACTATTCCTTTTTTGAAAATCTTTACAAATAAATCTTGTTAATGTTTCAGAAGGCAAAAAAGAATTTAAAGCATCAGATAAAAATGGATACTGTGGTACTATGAGTCTTTTTTAATTTCTTTTATATACATAAATAATTTTTAAGCATATTTTGTGAGTATAAACTATTTGAAAACATAAACAGAGCATGTTGTTGTTATTCAGTCTCTCAGTCATGTCCGACTCTTTGCGACCCCATGGACTGCAGCACGCCAGGATTCCCTGTCTTTCACCATCTCCCAGAGCTTGCTCAAACTCATGTCCATTGAGTCAGTGATGCTATCCAACCATCTCATCCTCTGTCATCCCCTTCTCCTCCAGCTTTCAGTCTTTCTCAGCAACAGGGTCTTTTCTAATGCTTTTTACATCAGGTGGCCACAGTATTGGAGCTTCAGCTTCAGTCCTTCCAATGAATATTCAGGACTGATTTCCTTTAGGATTGACTGATTTGATCATTGAGTCAGTGATGTCATCCAACCATCTCATTCTCTGTCATCCCCTTCTCCTCCAGCTTTCAGTCTTTCTCAGCAACAGGGTCTTTTCTAATGCTTTTTACATCAGGTGGCCACAGTATTGGAGCTTCAGCTTCAGTCCTTCCAATGAATATTCAGGACTGATTTCCTTTAGGATTGACTGATTTGATCTCCTTGCAGTCCAAGGGACTCTCGAGAGTCTTCTCCAACACCACAGTTCAAAAGCATCAATTCTTTGGCACTCAACCTTCTTTATGGTCCAACTCTCACATCCAAACATGGTGGCGGTGGTTTAGCCGCTAAGTCATGTCTGGCTCTTACGACTCCATGGACTGTAGCCTACCAGGCTCCTCTGTCCATGGGATTCTCCAGCCAAGAATATGACTACTGGAAAAACCATAGCTTTGACTGTATGGACCTTTGTTGGCAAAGTAATGTCTCTGCTTTTTAATATGCTGTCTAGGTTGGTCACAGAGCAAGCATCTTTTAATTTTGTGGCTGCAGTTGCCATCTGCAGTGATTTTGGAGCCCCCAAAAATAAAATCTGTCACTATTTTCATTGTTTTCCCATCTGTTTGCCAAGAAATAATGGGATTGGATGCCATGATCTTAGTTTTTTGAATGTTGAGCTTTAAGCCAGCTTTTTCATTCTCCTCTTTCACCATCATCAGGAGGCTCTTTAGTTCCTCTTCACTTTCTGCCATAAGGATGGTATCATCTGCATATCTGAGGTTATTGATATTTCTCCCAGCAATCTGGATCCCAAACAAAACAATACTTAATTAGAATCTTCGGATATATTCAATAATATCAAATTTAATAAAGTATAAAATACATATATAATTTTTTTAAGTGTACGTATGGGAAAGGTCATAATATATACTAAATAATTATGTAGTATATATTGTGTATATAATAATAAGGACTTCCTATGTGGCTTAGATGGTAAAGAATCCACCTGCAATGCAGGAAACCTGGGTTCCAATCCTAGGTCAGGATCCCCTGGAGGAGGAAATGGCAATCCACTCCAGTATTCTTGCCTGGGAAATCCCATGGACAGAGGAGCCTGGCAGGCTACAGTTCATGGGGTCACAAAGAGTCCGACACGACTGAGCAACTAACACACTTTCATACTACATAATTATAGATGCAATATACTTATATATTAGGCTTTCCAGGGGACTCAGTGGTAAAAGAATCCACCTGCCAATGCAGGAGACGCAAGAGACAAGTCTATCCCTGGATCAGGAATATCCCCTGGAGAAAAATATGACCACCCACTCCAGTATTCTTGCTTGGGAAATCCCATGGACATAGGTGCCTGGCGGGCTACAGTCCATGGGTGGTAAAAGAGGCCGACATGACTTAGTAACTAAACAGCAAAAGTTTTATAAATCATACAAATATTTCTGTGATCCACATTTCCATGATGGTATCAACCACTGAAGAGGTGCTCAGCAAATATTTGTCAAATGAATGAGTGAATAGAAACTCAATTGGAGCCACACCATAAAATAAACATAGTTTGCAAAATCCTAAGCCTGCTGTAAAGTAGAATTAAACATAATGAAGCTTATACTAGGTATGGAAGATTTACTGCCTACATTCAATAAAGAATGGTCATTACTTTTAAACATGCTCAGTCAAGTGGCAGAAGTTTTGAAAATTACCTGGTTTAAATGATGATAATAAAAATTCCTCAAAATATTTAGAGAATAATTGACTCAAGAAAATAAAAGGACGTTTAGAGCAAACTGTTTTTTTTAAGTGTTTGGAGCCAGTTAGCCTATGAGACTATTAATAAAGACACTCAATTTCTCATATATAATATGGAAATAATAATATCTTTCTTGATTGTGCATTATGACTGTTAGGGTTATATCATCCACATAAGCTGAAAACTATCAGGTCTCTAGTGGAAGCCATAACATATAAGGCCTTGCTCCTTCCAAAACAAGAGAATCCCAATTAGAGCAGGGATCATGGAAGAATTGGGGAATTCTCATGTACATCATTATTATTCTAGCATACATAAAGACTCCCTGATTCCTGTGTTCCAGTCTTCACAGCTGCAGTGTAGAGCTGAAGCATTTATAAGTCATGTGTCATCCTTAGCTACAGACCCAGAACTGATGTTTCCCTTCTAGAAAATGGAACAGGATGTAAGGATTACTCTAAGGAGTTAGCAGTAGGGCTTTTATATTTATGAGAGTTTTGTCAGCTAAGGGAGGCATCCAGGCCAGTCAAAATCCTTTATTGCTGTATGAAAGCAGGAACAAGATTAATAAGAAAAAGGCATAGAAGGTAATACATTTCCACATACTTTTCTCCACGGCTGGCTATTGGGAAATGTCCTTCCTTGACCAGTTGGGTGCTCTAATGAGGCACTATGGTTCCACTGCTATCAAAGGCTAATTTATGTGATAAAGTTACTCTTTAAGAAGTAGTTTATGATTTCTCTTCCAATTTAATCCACATGCCTAAGCCATTAAACTCGTAAGCTTGTTTTTACAGTGCATCAATTAAAAGTACACTCCAATCAGCTTTTGTGCTGAGGTTGAATCTTCACTCTGTCACTACTAACTCTGTGACTTTGTTCCTGTTCACATGTCACCTTCTTAGAGAAGTCTCTCCTGAGCTCTCTAAATAAAGTAGACCTCTCCTCTTCCCAGTCATTCTCTATCACTTCATCCTCTTTAATTCTCTTCCTAGCATTTACCACTATCATATATTAATTACACATTTATGTCCATGTCCCTGTCTCCCTTGCTTATTGCTATAGCTTTAGCATCCTCAGGCATATCTGGCACATGGTTGACATACAGTAAATATTTGCAGGATGAAATAATCACTCATTTCAATAATGGACTATTTTCAATTATTTTACTCTATTAACATTCTATTTACATTTCCATGGTTATTCCCTAGTCCTATGTCTCCAGCAAAATAGTCTTGTGTGTGCATGCTAAGTCACTTCAGTTGTGTCCTACTCTTCGTGACCCTGTGAACCGTAGCTCCTCTGCCCATGGGATTCTCCAGGCGAGAATACTGGAGTAGGTTGCCACGTGCTCCTCCAGGTGATCTTCCTGACCCAGGGATTGAACCAGCAACTCTTATGTCTCCTGCATTGGCAAGCAGGTTCTTTCCCACTAGCACCACCCTGGGAAGCCCCAGAATAATCTTATTCTACCTCTTATTCATCACCACTTTGATTATTGCCTTAACTCTGGTAGTTCTAACTGCAGTTATATTGTGTCTGGCTTTCTAAAGATAAAATAGCCTCCATTATCTTTGATGACAATTTGCTTGTCCCAGAGCCCAATAGGAGTTAAAAAGAAAACTAAGATATTTTTCATGGTCTTAAATTTTCTTTATTACCATAAAACGTCCGATTCTTATGTAGTCTCACCTCAAAATACATCTCTCGCTAAGGGTAAGATTTAGAGAGGGTATTCAAATTAAACCATCTTTCTGAGTTTATACAAGTGATGATAGTATAATGTACTTTGTTTTTCTTTTAGATCTCCAACTAAAGACATGGATTCAGAAGAGAAGGAAATTGTGGTTTGGGTTTGCCAAGAAGAGAAGATTATCTGTGGGCTAACCAAACGCACCACCTCTGCCGACGTCATCCAGGCTTTGCTTGAGGAACACGAGACTACATTTGGGGAGAAACGATTTCTTCTGGGAAAGCCCAGTGATTACTGCATCATAGAAAAGTGGAGAGGCTCTGAACGGGTTCTTCCTCCCCTAACTAGAATCCTGAAGCTTTGGAAAGCCTGGGGAGACGAGCAGCCTAATATGCAGTTTGTTTTGGTTAAAGCAGATGCTTTTCTTCCAGTTCCCTTGTGGCGGACAGCTGAAGCCAAATTAGTGCAAAACACAGAAAAACTGTGGGAGCTCAGCCCGGCAAATTACATGAAGACATTACCACCAGATAAACAGAAAAGAATAGTCAGGAAGACTTTCCGGAAACTGGCTAAAATTAAGCAGGACACAGTTTCCCAAGAGCGAGATAGTATGGAGACATTAGTTCATCTGATTATTTCCCAGGATCACACTATTAATCAACAAGTCAAGAGAATGAAAGAGCTGGATCTGGAAATTGAAAAGTGTGAAGCTAAATTTCATCTTGATCGGGTAGAAAATAATGGAGAAAATTATGTCCAGGATGCATATTTGATGCCCATTTTCAGTGAAGTTGAGCAAAAGCTAGGCTTGGAATATGAGGAAAGGCAGATTCTGGAGGACCTGAGAGAAAGTGATGGAATTGTGCAGCTGGAGGAACGACTGACCTACTACAGAAAGCTCATTGATAAGCTCTCTGCCGAAATAGAAAAAGAAGTAAAAAGTGTTTGCATGGAGATAAATGAAGATGCAGAAGGGGCAGCTGCCAGTGAACTTGAAAGCTCTAATTTAGAGAGTGTTAAGAGCGATTTGGAGAAAAGCATGAAAGCTGGTTTGAAAATCCACTCTCACTTGAGTGGCATCCAGAAAGAGATTAAATACAGTGACTCATTGCTTCAGATGAAAGCGAAGGAATATGAGCTCCTCGCCAAGGAGTTCAATTCCCTTCATATCAGCAATGCAGATGAATGCCAGCTAAAGGAAAACAGAGGAAAGGAATCTGAAGTGCCCACCAGCAATGGGGTGGTTTCTCCTTTTACTCAAAGAATATTTAACATGTATGCAAATGACACAGACTCAGACACTGGTATCAGCTCTAACCACAGTCAGGACTCGGAAACCACTGCAGGCGATGTGGTGCTGTTGTCAACGTAATTTAAATGGCTTCACTCTGACCTATTTTAATATTGCTTGTGTTTGTTTAATTTAATAGGAAAATTTAAATATTCCACTCTGGAGAAAAATGTAAATAATGTTAAGGAATTCAGTAGCTAGTAAGAACTAGAGAATTTTGTTTGTTGGTTTGTTTTTGATTTAAGAGTTCCAGTGTTATCTAATTATTACAAGTTCAAACAATGAGCTGTTTATTAGGAATGCAGCAAAAATAGCTTGTAGGTATATAACAGAGAAATAATTTGATGTGAATTATAATCTGTTTCTATGAGAAGTGATTTATTCAAACTTCAAACTAATTCTTAATATTAGACCTGTCTCTTATACACATCTAGATGTGTATAAGAGACAGCAGTTCATGGGGTCACAAAGAGTCCGACACGACTGAGCAACTAAATATATTGTAACTGTATTAATTCAAATCGTTGTTCATTTCTTTGCTATTTAGAATGTGTATCATCTCTGTTACTTCCTGAACCCCTCTACCTGTTTAGGTTTAGATTACAGGAGATGGAAGGGTCTTTATTGGGACATGTACAAATACCATCAGTGCATCAGACAGTGGTATAAATAAGAAAAGCCAAGTTTTGCAGACAACAGCAACTTTTCTAAAAAAGCTGAAAATTAATAAGAGATATGTATGTGCTTTCTCTATCTGATATACAAACCTTTAGATCAAATCAGTCATCTGTGCAGGTTCATTCTTTGAGTGAGATACGATGTGGGTTACAGAGAAAAATCACAAGGTCATAGCCCTATTTGATTATACCTTATCTAAAAAAAGTAAAGGGATGCAGCTTGGGGTCCTTTATGTGGGTAAAATAGAGTTCCATGTACCTTAAGTATCCACTGGAGGAGGGCATGGCAACCCACTCCAGTATTTTTGCTTGGAGAATCCCATGAACAGAGGAACTTGGAGGGCTACAGTTCATAGGATCACAAAGGGTCAGACATGACTGAAGCAACTTGGCACACACAAAAAACACCCACAAATATTAGTATTTTTCCTCTGAAAATAGAGATAGGAACTCATGTGAACGGAAACCTTTTATTCTGCTACACTATACAATTCAGATTGTCTATATGGTCCTTCATCTAAGGTGCAAACAAACAAAAAAAGATAGTAGCTCTACTCTCGCCCACTCTCAAGCATGAAAGTAAGTATCCAACAAATTGGATAGATGATTTAGATTCTGTTTGACTGACAATCATTATAGTGCCAGAAGAGGCTTGGTTTGGCTTGGTTTTTAGTTAGGAAGTTCCTTTTTTTCTCTTTCTCTCTCTTATCTCCTTCTTTCCCTGCCTTATTTCCTGCTATTGAACACATGACATAATCATATTAAAAACTGTTTTGTTGTCCTATTACATGAATACAGCTGCAATTCATTTTTCTTTTAGCTAACAACTTTCTCACATGTGAGTAGATAGAAAGATTATTTTACTTAGTTTTAATATGTGGATATTGTTTAAGATTCTCAGTATTTCTCATTTCTTTCCTTTTTATCTTTATGCTTACTGTACTATATGTTTTAACTCAGTTTCCTAATCTTTTTTAAAATTTCTCCATCCTCCAGACATTTTGCCAACCTTTGGGAAGATATTTAGAATTTTCTTAATATTTCAGTTTTGGGGAGTATCTAATGTTACCATTTTTCATACTAAGATTCTGCTGAAGGCCTTATTTGCGGTTGCATGGTAAACGCCTTATCTGAAGTTGCATGGTAAGAAAAGTAGGAATTTCCACTGTAGGGAAAGTATGATAATAAGTAATAACACAAACGTGGGTTTAATTTGAAAGAAATAAGAGAATTAAATAGTCATTTAAGAAAGGGAAGTTTATTTGCCTAATATCTCATTAATCATTCAGATTGATGGAAAGCTATCGACATTTATTATTCTCTTCTTGGGATTAAACTCAGAAGATCGTCATCAAAGATAAAACAGTTGTAGTATTGTTTTTCAAAAGTAATCTCTTTGGATCTCTTTGGATTACTCTCTAGTGAGAAACAATGAAAAAAACATTGTTATCTACTATATAATTTGATTAATTATCTGAATCCAAATCTGGTAAGAAATAGAGCTAGTTAGATAATGGCATTTTAGAAACTTTGCCTGATTTTATACAATGTCTGATTTTATACAGTTAAGCATAGTGATGCATTCTAAGGGCTAATTCTTCTATTTTTTCAGTAAATAATGTTAAAAACTCTTGTCCAAAAGCAAGATCATTGAGTTTTAAAATCATATTAGAATTTCAACTTGTTCTGTTGTTATACAAATGTATTTGTGCCTTTGATTCATTACAGTATTAAATCATCAATTACCATGGTGAATCTCTCATTTAGAATAATATATTAACACAAATAAAAATACTAAAATGCAGTGCCCTCATCTCTGGATTGGAGAAGGCAATGGCACCCCACTCCAGCACTCTTGCCTGGAAAATCCCATGGATAGAAGAGCCTGATAGGCTGCAGTCCATGTCGCTAGGAGTCGGACACGACTGAGCGACTTCACTTTCACTCTCCCTTTCATGCATTGAGAAGGAAATGGCAATCCACTCCAGTGTTCTTGCCTGGAGAATCCCAAGGACAGGGGAGCCTGGCTGGTTTCTGTCTATGGGGTCGCACAGAGTTGGACATGACTGAAGCGACAGCAGCAGTAGCAGCCTCTCTGGATACTGAGCAATGCAAAATTAAATGAGAATGTATATTCTAAATTTAGAATTTGATAGAAACTTTAGTATTTTACTTATTTATAGAAGCTTTAAAATGTGTATAAATTCTTGAGTGACCTAACAGATTAACTATGAAATTGTTGTATGAAGCTAGAAATAGCAAACAAAACCTATTTTTCCCTGTAACAAGACAGATTTTCACAGACTATGTCTTGTTCATTCTCCCACTTGAAATGTCTCTTTTTTTCTTCCATCTGCTATATACTGAAATACCATCCATTTCAAGCTTTTCGATGTGTTATCTCTTTCTATGAAACATGTTTTTCTATTCAACCATTGTAATAATTTATCTCTGAACCCACAATTATTTTAGGTGTATTTTTCATAAAGGAGCATTTATATTCTGGCTTAGCATATATTTATATATGTACTTACCTAACTTCCCTCCCTCAACATATTTTTATTGTCTTGCTACTTGTTTGTCTTGTTAACCTTACTGCCTCTAATCAATCTCACAACCATCGTAATAATTTATCTCTGAACCCACAATTATTTTAGGTGTATTTTTCATAAAGGAGCATTTATATTTTGGCTTAGCATATATTTATATATGTACTTACCTAACTTCCCTCTCTCAACATATTTTTATTGTCTTGTTACTTGTTTGTCTTGTTAACCTTACTGCCTCTAATCAATCTCTTTGCCCCTACTCAATTCTGGAAATGAATTGCTAAATTTTAGAAGATTATAACTTTAAAAAAATTATTTCTATACATGGTAAATGATACTGGTGCATTTTATAACTTGATGTGACAAGTACAAAATACAAACAATTTCTTCAAGTGTAACCGGTCCAAAATAATAAAAGGAATAGTTGTATACTTTCATGTGATATTGTTTGTCTTTCGGGGTGTGTTACCTGTCTAAATTAAAAATAAATTTTTTAACAGTTGAAATTATATAATTGTCATGCTGACTCACACAAGTTAATATCAGGCATCATTTCATAACAATATGAATATAGAGCAAAATGATCTAACAAAACTTTTCGTCTGTCTCTTATACACATCTTTAATTTTGTGGCTGCAGTTGCCATCTGCAGTGATTTTTGGGCCCCCNTGACTCACACAAGTTAATATCAGGCATCGTTTCATAACAATATGAATATAGAGCAAAATGATCTAACAAAACTTTTCGTTTTGAGTTTCATACATATTTGTTTCAACTTATCATGAAAGAATGTCCTCACTTTTATACTAGATGACTGGATTTATACTAGATGGATACTAGATGGCTATCTTACATTCTATAATGAAATCCAGTTAAAAATAAAAATACTCAAGTATATATCTACCCTGCTATTATTCAGTTTGTCATTACCCTTATTTCTCAAACAACAGTAATTTTAATTACCTTTAATTTTGGAAATAACTCAATAATTTGGAAAATAAGGAAACTCATTTGTTCACTTTATAAATGACCAAGAAATTGCTCTTAAAAGATTGTATATAATATTTAGTAGTGACACATAGAAATAAGTTAACATTGTTTTAGTGTATCTCAATAGTGAGAGAAAATACACAGCAGTCATTTTCTTAACTTAAAATTAACTTGTGTTTTCAATAACCCTTGGAATTGAGAATCACAATTTGTAACGTCCATAATGAATAGTTTCATATCAGGAAGTGAAAAACTAAATGCTTTCATATTCTTAAAAAAGGAATTTATTGAATTTTTCCTGAATACAAATATCAGACACATTTTTATAGAAGACTACTAAGTCTCTCCCTACATCACATATGTATATATATAATGTATATGTAATACCATTGATTTTGTTTTCAAGTAAAATAGACACATGATATTCAAATTATAATTATTCAGTTCAGTTCAAAAATTAAAATACATTGTTATAGAGTTTTCAACACTGTATCATTGGTTATTTTATAATCTGTAAAGTATATGATAACTCTCATATTGTAACTGTATTAATTCAAATAGTTGTTCATTTCTTAGCTATTTAGAATGTGTATCATCTCTGTTACTTCCTGAACCCCTCTACCTGTTTAGGTTTAGATTATAGGAGATGGAAGGGTCTTTACTGGGACATGTACAAATACCATCAGTACATCAGACAGTGGTAAAAGTAAGAGAAACCAAGTTTTGCAGACAACAGCAACTTTTCTAAAAAAGCTGAAAATTAATAAGAGATATTTATGTGCTTTCTCTATCTGATATACAAACCTTTAGATCAAATCAGTCATCTGTGCGGGTTCACTCTTTGAGTGAGATATGGTGTGGGTTACAGAGAAAAATCACAGGGTCATAGTCCTATTTGATTATACCTTATCTAAAAAAAGTAAAGGGATGCAGCTTGGGGTCCTTTGTGTGGGTAAAATAGAGTTTCATGTACCTTAAGTATCCCCTGGAGGAGGGCATGGCAACCCACTCCAGTATTTTTGCTTGGAGAATCCCATGAACAGAGGAACTTGGAGGGCTACAGTTCATAGGATCACAAAGGGTCAGACATGACTGAAGCAACTTGGCACATACAAAAAACACCCATAAATATTAGTATTTTTCCTCTGAAAATAGAGATAGGAACTCATGTGAACAAAAACCTTTTATTCNTCCCATGAACAGAGGAACTTGGAGGGCTACAGTTCATAGGATCACAAAGGGTCAGACATGACTGAAGCAACTTGGCACATACAAAAAACACCCATAAATATTAGTATTTTTCCTCTGAAAATAGAGATAGGAACTCATGTGAACAAAAACCTTTTATTCTTCTACACTATATAATTCAGATTGTCTATATGGTCCTTCATCTAACGTGCAAACAAAAAAAATAGTAGCTCTACTCTCGCCCACTCTCAAGCATGAAAGTAAGTATCCAACAAATTGGATAGATGATTTAGATTCTGTCTTGACTGACAATCATTATAGTGCCAGAAGAGGCTTGGTTTGGCTTGGTTTTTAGTTAGGAACTTCCTTTCTTTCTCTTTCTCTCTCTTATCTCCTTCTTTCCCTGCCTTATTTCCTGCTATTGAACACATGACATAATCATATTAAAAACTGTTTTGTTGTCCTATTACATGAATACAGCTGCAATTCATTTTTCTTTTAGTTAACAACTTTCTCACATGTGAGTAGATAGATTTTTTTACTTAGTTTTAATATGTGGATATTGGTTAAGATTCTCAGTATTTCTCATTTCTTTCCTTTTTATCTTTATGCTTACTGTACTATATGTTTTAACTCAGTTTCCTAATCTTTTTTAAAATTTCTCCATCCTCCAGACATTTTGCCAACCTTTGGGAAGATATTTAGAATTTTCTTAATATTTCAGTTTGGGGGAGTATCTAATGTTACCATTTTTCATGCTAAGATTCTGCTGAAGGCCTTACTTGTGGTTGCATGGTAAACGCCTTATCTGAAGTTGCATGGTAAGAAAAGTAGGAATTTCCACTGTAGGGAAAGTATGAAAATAAGTAATAACACAAACATGGGTTTAATTTGAAAGAAATAAGAGAATTAAATAGTCATTTAAGAGAGGGAAGTTTATTTGCCTAAAGGGGGAGTATCTAATGTTACCATTTTTCATGCTAAGATTCTGCTGAAGGCCTTACTTGTGGTTGCATGGTAAACGCCTTATCTGAAGTTGCATGGTAAGAAAAGTAGGAATTTCCACTGTAGGGAAAGTATGAAAATAAGTAATAACACAAACATGGGTTTAATTTGAAAGAAATAAGAGAATTAAATAGTCATTTAAGAGAGGGAAGTTTATTTGCCTAATATCTCATTAATCATTCAGTTTGATGGAAAGCTGTTGACATACTTATTATTCTCTTCTCGGGATTAAACTCAGAAGATCTCATCAAATATAAAACAGTTGTAGTATTGTTTTTCAAAAGTAATCTCTTTGGATCTCTTTGGATTACTCTGTAGTGAGAAATAATGAAAAGAACGTTGTTATCTACTATATAATTTGATTAATTATCTGAATCCAAATCTGGTAAGAAATAGAGCTAACTAGCTCTATTAGATAATGGCATTTTAGAAACTTTGCCTGATTTTATACAATGTCTGATTTTCCTGGTGGCTTAGAGGTTAAAGTGTCTGCCTCCAATGCAGGAGACCTGGGTTCGATCCCTGGGTCGGGAAGATCCTC
>SJYT01063908.1:0-27458 GCA_006410635.1 Cephalophus harveyi
ATCTGAGTTAAATTCACCCAGTCCAGTCCATTTTAGTTCACTGATTCCTAGAATGTTGACGTTCACCCTTGCCATCTCTTGTTTGACCACTTCCAATTTGCCTTGATTCATGAACCTGACATTCCAGGTTCCTATGCAATATTGCTCTTTACAGCATCAGACCTTGCTTCTATCACCAGTCACATCCACAGCTGGGTATTGTTTTTGCTTTGGCTCCATCCCTTCATTCTTTCTGGAGTTATTTCTCCACTGATCTCCAGTAGCATATTGGGCACCTACTGACCTGGGGAGTTCCTCTTTTGGTATCCTATCATTTTGCCTTTTCATACTGTTCATGGGGTTCTCAAGGCAAGAATACTGAAGTGGCTTGCCATTCCCTTCTCCAGTGGACCACGTTCTGTCAGACTTCTCCACCATGACCCACCCATCTTGGGTTGCCCCACAGGCGTGGCTTGGTTTCATTGAGTTAGACAAGGCTGTGGTCCTAGTGTGATTAGATTAACTAGTTTTCTGTGAGTATGGTTTCAGTGTGTCTGCCCTCTGATGCCCTCTTGCAACACCTACCATCTTACTTGGGTTTCTCTTACCTTGGGCGTGGGGTATCTCTTCATGGCTGCTCCAGCAAAGCACAGCCGCTGCTCCTTTCCTCGGATGAGGGGTATCTCTTCACCGCTGCCGTTCCTGACCTTCAACATAGGATAGCTCCTCTAGGCCCTCCTGCGCCTGTGCAGCCAAAATAAGGAAAGTGTTTATTTGTTATTATTGTTGTTATTACCTTGAAACAAGAAGTCTCAAAGAATTACTGGTTTTTATTTCTTGTTCTGGCCATTTTTTTTACTAACCTTTGTCCTAAATTACCAGGTTTCCTGGGTGGTAGAGGCTCATGATAATCTCCAAATGCAATCTGTGCTAAAATTTGCACATAGAATGAAAGTTCAAATCAGACTTCCAGGGTCAAAGTCAATGGCCATGTAAGCACAGACATTGCTGGTTTGTAATTGTTTTTTCTAGCATCCTTCCCAGTCCAGTTTCCCTTGCCATCCCTCTCGCTCTCTCTTCCCTCTTAAAGGTCGGTGTTCCATAGCTACCTGAATTTCACCGACCACCTAAGTGCTGAGGACTTGACTGTATTCTGTCTGCAGGCCCACTTCTCTCCAGTGCTTCATAGAGAACAGCCTGCTGGATGTCACATGTGCTCTGTCCAGACTGGAATGCATTATTTCACCCTCCCATTCCCTCTTGCAAGAGTAATCCCTTCATTTCCACCTAGCTGACAAGCCCATGAGTCATGCTTCCCTTCCACGCTCTCTATCCAAGGAGTCAACTCTGCTTTCAGTCGCTCAGATCCAGGCCTGTCTGCAGTCCAGCACCTCAGTCCTCACCCAGTGACCATCTTGTCTGCAGCCACCTCCCCTCTCCTGACCTCTGTTGTCCACAAAGAAGTGGTCTTTCTAAATATGAATGTGAACCCAGACATTCAAAACTCTTCAACGCCACCCATAACCTCTCATAACCTCTTGCATGTCTGGCCACTGGAAACTTCTCTTGTTTTATCTCCTGGCACTCCATCTTCACATCTGAGTTCCTAGGCTTTTTCCACATTGCCTGGGTTCAGTGCGTGTTTACTGAATGAACCAATAAACCCAGAGCTGAGAGGAGGAAGACCACTTGTGTGGGAAACCTGATAAGTGAAGGTGGATGGAAGAATCTGTGTGATGTGTCCAGGAGAGGCGGCCCGGGGCTCAGAGCTGTGGAGGTGGAGATACAGCTGGGACCCGCACACATGCACATTCACACCGCACCCTTGCCCTTTGGCCACACCAGACCATTTAATGTGTCCCTGTTAGCCTGTGGTTTCACAGCTCCACACCCTTGCCACTCTTTTGGACCCTCTCTTGGTCACCCACCTGGCACACCCAACAGACCACCTCCTCTGTTGAGGTGGCCCCTAACCTAACCTCCTTGCAGGTAGTGTTTCAAGCCCAAAAGTGCCGTGGTTTGACTACCACCCTTGTACTTCTAGCTTTGGTAGATCCCTTCATTCCTGAGGCTCACTCGTCTTGCTGCCTCCTGGACTAGTCTGCTTTCTCACTCCTGAGTTTACTAAGTTGTCCTAACTCAACATGCCTGAAATCCACCCTACACTCTGCCACCAAACTCATCTTCATAAATATCAACTTAACCCTTTGTCCGTTAACATTTGCTTGAAACTCCCAGCTCGGACTTTCTGGGTCCTTCATGTGGCCTTCTCACCTGCCCTCCCCACCCCAGCAGTCCAGAATCATGTGTCCAGCTGTGTTATTACTTCCCCTGCCTAAATGACCTGGGGTAGAGGAGACAGACTACAGCCCACAGGCCAGCCACCTGTTTTTTTAAAGTAAGTTTTTATTGGAACACACCCCCACTCAACACAGTCCTTAAACCCCTCCTGTCTAGATTCCTTGCCATTCTCAGAATGCACACTGTGCATCTTTGTGCCCATTCCCAAATGTGTTTTTTGAGATGCTTCTCATCTGTCACCTCCTCCATGCTATCTCCCTGATTGCTCCTATTGGAAGTTCCTCTTCTGCACTCACAGAGTGCCAAGTTTGGAGTGTAACTCAGATGGCATATGTCACATACTGTTTGGCATTTGATCCTGCCTCACTCCAGTATTCTTGCCTGGAGAATCCCATGGATGGAGAGGCCTAGTGGGCTACAGTCCATGGGGTCGCAAAGAGTCGGACACGACTGAGCAACTTCACTTCACTTCATCCACCTCATGCTTTGCATCCTACTGGAGATCAGGCATTGAGTCTTTTGGATTTGCATTTCTTTCTGAATGCCTTTCACAAGGGAGATTTTCAGTGAAAGCTTATTTTATGAATAAAATAAAATAAACTGACATTTTACCATTTCCAGCACTTTATTTGCCACATTTCTAAGAGGCCATTGATTTAGATACAATATTTTGTGTACCACTAAGAAAGAAAAAAATACTAGGGAATTACAAGTCAAAACTACAATGAGATACCACTTTACACCTGTCAGAATGGCTATCATCAAAAAGACAAATAACAAGTGTTGGCAAAATGTGGAGAAAAGGGAACACTGCACACTGCTAGTGGGAATGTAAATTGGTGCAATCACTATGGAACACAGGATGGAGATTCCTCAAAAAAATAAAAATAAAACTACCATAAAATCCAGCAATTTTACTTTTTGGTATTTACTTGAAGAAGGCAAAATACTAGTTCAAAAAGATATATGCACCCCAACCTTCACTGCATTGATGCTTTTGAACTGTGGTGTTGGAGAAGACTCTTGAGAGTTGCTTGGACTGCAGGGAGATCCAACCAGTCAATCCTAAAGAAAATCAGTCCTGAAATTCATTGGAAGGACTGATGCTGAAGCTGAAACTCCAATATTTAGGCCATGTGATGTGAAGAACTGACTCATTGGAAAAGACCCTGATTCTGGGAAAGATTGAAGGCAGAAGGAGGAGAAGATGACAGAGGATGAGATGGTTGAATGGCATTAATGACTCGATGGACATGAGTTTGAGTAAGCTCTTGGAGTTGACGATGGACAAAGAAACCTGGCGTGCTACAGTCCATGGGGTTGCAAACAGTCAGACACGACTGAGCAACTGAACTGAACAGAACCTTCATTGCAGCATTATTCACAGTAGTCAAGGTGTGGAAGCAATCTGAACGTCCATCAATAGGTGAATGGAAAAGATACACACACACACACACACACACACACACTTGAGATTACTCAACCATAAAAAAAAAGAATGAAATAGTGCCATTTGTGACAACACGGATGAACCTAGGGAGTATGATGCGAATGAAATAAGTCAGAGGAAGGTCAGTGCCATATGATTTCACTTATATGTGAAATGTAAAACACCAGAGAACCAAAACAGAGCAGAGACAGACTTGATACAGAGAGCAAACAGGTGGTTGGGAGGCTGGGCAAAAATTGGTGGATGGAATTAAGAGATATGAGCTTCCAGTTATAAAATAAATAAGTCACAAGGATATTTTATATCACATAAGGAATATAGTCAATGATACTGTAATAATGTGGTATGGTGACAGACTTGTGGTAATCATTTCATAATGTATTTGACTGTTGGATCACTGTTGTACACGTGAAACTGACATAATATTGTATGTCAACTACACTTCAATTTAAAAAGAGAGAGAAAGACTATAACAAGCTATCAATTTTAAGATATATCCTAATTTTTTAAATATTATTATATAGGAAAATGTTAGAATCAGTAAAATACAGAATAGTAAATCCAATTCAGATAGATACAAGTATCAAATTAGATATTTATAAAACACCTAAATGAACTGGGCATGAGAATCTCACAAAAGCTATATAAGAGAGGTAAGGTGGGTAGAAGTATTTTACAGAAGAAAAAGTTGAAGTTCAAAGAGGCTGCAATGCATATACAAAGTAAAACAAACACTGTAAATGAGGAAGCAAAGTCTTATGGCTGAGTCATAGCTCCCTTCCTAAAATCACCTGTGGATATCAAAACCCTTAAGTCAGCTCTAGGTCTGATTATCAACATATACCATTTTCTTTCTTTTCAATTACATGCACATCGGTTGGCCTTTCAGTTTGTTTTTCCCAGCTGTATTGTTTTGTCATGTTACCCCAGGAACATCCTGTTACTTGACCTAACATAATGTAATGGGATGTGATATTTCATGCTGCTTAGCAAAAATTAGAATGATTGTTGGATGCTTAGATTTTCTTGGGTAGTAATTAGCAGACAGAATCTTTCTCACACACACCCCCATAGGAGTTTCTCAACCATCCATAAACCTCAAACTAGCAGAAGGCTTTTCAAACCCAACACTTCTCTTAATTAATTACTTCATCTGACTACCTCCTTTTGGATTTTCATAAGCACTTGCCGGAATATACATTGAGAGACAAAGCAGTTTTTGTTAGTAAGTTTAGGTATTTGTGACACTTTGGAAGGAATTGGTATGTGCAGATTTTGACTTACAGAGATATCAAGCTAATTTTCCAGAATAGGGACATTAAATCTCTTTCCTGTATATGTCTGGTTGCATTTTCATGTTATTTGGACAACTAGTTGAAATAAGTAAAACGCAAATCGAAGTGTCTCCCTAGATTAGCAGCAACTGGAGAGTGTTCACATCTTGGCAGAGTCAATTTAGCCTTTCATCCATCCAAGGGGGATGTGTTGAAATCCCCCCACTGTTCTCAGGATTACTCAGACTCTGAATAGCTTGTTGATTTCTTGTCACTGCACTTTAAAAAAAAAAAGCAGTTGGAGAGAGGGAAAGAAGTCAGGAAGACTTAGCCAAATGATAGAAAATAAGCTCTGAGTAGGAAAATTAAGAGAAAGGGATTGTTTGGCTTGGAGAAGAAATAGTGAATTTAATTTCTATCTTCAAATACTTAAGAAGTTTGTTTTTCGGTGGGTTTTTTACTAAGCACAAAATAAAGAGGAAATGGACTTCAGTTTGTGTTGGACACATTACATGGTGACAAAGTTCTACATGTGGTTTCCAGGGGATACCACAGTGAAGGAGGTGTGCATCCTAAGACCTTAGGATTTACTTGCCTAAAGTACATAGGGGATCAAATTAAATTTGATTTGAGCTAATAATTGAGTTAATCTCCTATTTTCATAACTACCCCAAATAGCTTTTGGGTAAGGCTGTGGTTTTTTCAGTGGTCATGTATGGATGTGAGAGCTGGACTGTGAAGAAAGCTGAGCGCCGAAAAATTGATGCTTTTGAACTGTGGTGTTGGAGAAGACTCTTGAGAGTCCCTTGGACTGCAAGGAGATCCAACCGGTCCATTCTGAAGGAGGTCAGCCCTGGGATTTCTTTGGAGGGAATGATGCTGAAGCTAAAACTCCAGTACTTCGGCCACCTCATGCAATCAGAGTTGACTCATTGGAAAAGACTCTGATGCTGGGAGGGATTGGAGGCAGGAGGAGAAGGGGACGACAGAGGATGAGATGGCTGGATGGCATCACTGACTCGATGGATGTGGCTCTGAGTGAACTCCAGGAGTTGGAGAAGGACAGGGAGGCCTGGCGTGCTGTGATTCACGGGGTCACAAAGAGTCAGACACGACTGAGCGACTGAACTGAACTGAACTGAATGATTATCAGATATTGCCCTATAGCTTCTACTACTATACACAGGTAAACTTTAAGCTAGGATGTAGCATCCCCTCATGGTTAAGATTACAGTCCCCAAGTCCTTGTACAATATATATATAAGGACTAAACTTTCTGTCCTGCAGGTCATGTGTATGACTCATGTTTCATGTCACAGACATGTTCCATGTCACATATTGAAAGACTTTTGGGCATTTGGGCTTTTCAAGAATGTTGCTCCTGAAAAATATCCCCTTTCTTTTCTGGATGATTAGTTTGTCCCTTATACTCAGTCTTTCCTATGGGCATGTTAAATCTTTAATGTCACCCAATGGGGGGAGAAAAACTCTCTTCTGCCAAACCCCTCTCTAGCTTCTACTTTATTTTTCTGCTCCCTTTCACATAAAACGTCTTGAACTTCTTGCCTATATGTGTTATTTCTACTACCCCTCATCTAATCCTACTACTCCACCACAACTATTCATATCAAAGCCACCAATGACCTCTTTGTTGCCTCCTTTTTCTCAGCCTCTCAACAGTATCCAATACAGTCAACCACTCCCTTCTTCCTAAAATTCACTATTCTTTGGGCCTTCATAAGAGTACCTTCTCCTGGGTTTTTTCCTTCTCAATTGCTACTACTGTCTTCTCTATTCAGTGTCTGCATTGGTATCCTAGGGCATAGCTCCGAACCTCATCTTTTCTTTCTCTGCAGTCTCACTTGATATTTTATCTGCTTGCAGAACTTCATGGTACTAACTCCCCAGTTTATATCTCCAGATCTGAGTCTTCCATTGAATATTGGATTCATATGTTCAATGGTATACCTGACATATCCTCTTGGATGTTTGATAACCATGGCAAAGTTAACATATCCAAAACAGAATTTAGACTTCCAGTTTTTTCACACATTAAGATCTTGTGTGTGTTCAGATATTTAGACGTGTCTGACTCTTTGTGACCCCACCGACTATAGCCAGCCAGTCTCCTTTGTCCATGGGATTCTCTCAGCAAGTATTCTGGAGTGGGGCAACATTTCCTCCTCCAGGGCAACCCAGAGATGGAACCCCCATGTCTTACATCTCCTGCATTGCAGGCAGATTCTTGACCGTCTGAACCACCAGGGAAGCGCAAGGCATAGCCTAAACAATTAAATAAAAATAAAAGAATAGAAGTGGTATATAGTTTCAAAGACAGTTTTTTTTTAAGTCAAGCAAGGATAAAAACTGAATGAAACACAGAAAAAGTAGGGCAAATAGAAATCAAAAGTATATCAGCTGTCACAATATATGTAAATTTTCTGGCTAAGAGACAAGAGTTGAATTAAGATTTTATAAAATAATAATTCAGCTCTACAGTGTTGCAAAACACACCCCTGACATGGAAGGACAAACTGAAATGATAGAAAAATATATTTCAGCAAATGGTACTCAAAAGAAAGCTAGAGTAGCTTTATTGATACCAGTCAAAATAGACTTTAAGACATTATTTGCATAGGGAACTTTATTCAATACCTTGTAGTAACCTTTAATGAAAAAGACTATGTATATATATGTATAACTGAATTGCTTTGCTGTGTACCAGAAATCAGCACAGTATTGTAAATCAGTTATACTTCAATTTTTAAAAAGTGAAAGAAAAAAAGGACAACATTATTAAGGTAAATAGAGTACTATGTATTGATAAAAGTTTTAATTTATTGCAAAATGTATAACATTTCTAAAATAGCCTCAAAGTATAAAAAACAAAAGTTAATAAAACTGTAAAGAAATTTCTTATGTTTCTCTAAGTTACTGCTCAGTGAAGTAGATGACAAATAATGAGTAAAGATGGAAAATTTAGGCAGCACAATTAAACAGTTTGACTCATGGACATAAGGACCTTGCACCAAACATTTACGATACATGTATTCTTCACAAAGAAGAGTTATAAAAATTGACCTCATGCTAAGCCACAAAACAAGTCTCATCAAATTTCCAAGAATCACTATAATAATGATCACATTCTCTGATCATAATACAATTAAATTAGAAGTTAGTAACTAAAAGATAACCCCCCACAAAATCCCCCCTATTTTTGGAAATTTTAAAGCATTTCTAAATAACTCATTGATCAAAGATATCATAATGGAAATTTTTAAATACTTAGAATTGAATGATAATGAAAATATTACATATCAAAACTTGTGGGATTCAGTGATACTTGAACTTAGAGGAAAATTTATGGCCTCAAGTCCTTTAACCAGAAAAGAAAAAAAAGTGAAAAGTAAAAAGTGAATTTTGAGAAGTTATAAAAAAAGATGAAGAAAACAAGGGAGGATGAATAAAGATGGGAACAGAAGTTAAATAGAAAATAAAAATACCATTTAAGGAATCAAGAGAGCCAGAATTGCTTCTTTGAATGGAGTTCACAGCATAGAATTTTGTAAAAAGGCAGATAGTAAATATTTTTGACTCTTGGCAGTACAATCTCTGTCACTCAACTCTGCATTGTAGTGTGAAAACAATTACAAATACGTAAATGAGGATGTGTGGTTCTATTTCAATTAAATTTTATTTACAGAAATTGGTGGCACAGTTTTGGCCTCTGGCTCATAATTTACTAACCACTGGACTAGTGTAATGGGAAGGCTGATATGCAAAAAATAATGGCAAAGCTTGGCAAAGTGGCTGGATATAAGATCAATATACAAAAATTGGTTGTATTTTAATATACTAAGAATACAGAAAAATAACTTTTAAAAGTTATGGTTTACAATAACAGCAAAATATCTAAGTACCCAAGAATAAATCTAACCAAATTTGTGCAAGACCTAAATAAATTTGCTTTAAAATAAATAAACTTATTTTCTCATTCCAAGACCAGTGGTTTTCAATTTTTTGGTCTTAAGACTCCTTTATACTCTTTTCCAAAAAAAAAAATATTTATTGAAATATACTGATTCATAGTATTATGTTATTTTCTGCTGTATGGCAAAGTAAATTAGTTGTTTGTACACATATACAACTCTTCTTTAGATTCTTTTCCCATATAGGTCATGATAGATATTGAGTGAAGTTCCCTGTGCTACACAGTCACCTTTATACTCTTAAAAATTACTGAGAATCCCAAAGAGCTTTTGTTTATTTGAATTTTTCCATCTATACTTACCTTATTAAGATTGCTTAAAGTATTTATTAGATAATTTTAAAACAACAATAATAAGCCCACTATGTGTTAACATAAATAGCATGTGTTTGTGAAAAAAACTAAATCTTGTAAGACAAAAAGAATAGAGAAGAATGGCATTGTCTTATACTTTTTCAAATCTCTTCAATGTTTGGCATATTAGAAGACACTCATATAAGATCGGATGCAGTCCATGGGGTCGCTGAGTCGGACACGACTGAGCGACTTCACTTTCACTTCTCACTTTCATGCATTGGAGAAGGAAATGGCAACCCACTCCAGTGTTCTTGCCTGGAGAATCCCAGGGACGGGGGAGCCTGGTGGGCTACCGTCTATGGGGTCACACAGAGTCGGACACGACTGAAGTGACTTAGCAGCAGCAGCATATAAGATAGTTGGATTCTATATCTGTTTCAGTGTTCAGTCTGTTGTTATATGATGGTTTGGTTAAATTAGATGAAGAAAATTCCACCTCACACAGATGTATAGTTGTAAAAGGATGAAGTGTATTTTAAGAGTCTTTTCAAACAGTTGTGGATACTCTTTTTTGATACGACATCAAAAGTTGACAAATGGTAACTTCCTAAAGGTTGGTTGCCATGCTGAATCTAAAACCATATCAATGAACTTTTCATATTCTGTTATGTTAAAATGCATTGGTCTGCTTTGCATATTGAATGAATCTATTACCAAAGCATGATTTCTTAAGTCCGTGATTGGCTATTTGGAAAACAGTGGTTTACTGAGTCATACAGATATTCAGAATGGTGACACATTTCATTTTACAATGTCCCCAAAATTCACATGTTAAAATTACCACCATATCAAAAGAAAAGCATTAAAGTTTGAGAAGCTAGCAAGCTCACAGTAGCAGATACACATTTTCAAAAATTCTGACTTACAGAAGCTTGAATTTTCTCCTTTGCAGCAAATTCTGCCAGTTGTTTTCCTTGAAGTAACAGCTTACCTTTTTCATTCTCAAGAAAATACCTGCTAGATATCTAAATCTGAATAACCGTAGTTCATAAGGCATTCTTTCAAGTAAAAATGTTGTTCCATGAAAGTTGTCGTTCAACTTGCAACTCAGACAGTCCCACAAATATTTTTCCTTGACATAGCAGTCACACCTTAGTATACAACAGAAGTTCTTTTGTTATACAGAATGTTAAAACGATAGTACTCAGATGTTGAAATTTAATGTAAATTTAATGCAAATAATAATTCTTACTATTTGATCAAGTGCATTCTTCAGTGAAACTAGCGGAGAAGGCAATGGCACCCCACTCCAGTACTCTTGCCTGGAAAATCCCATGGACGGAGGAGCCTGGTGGGTTGCAGTCCATGGGGTCGCTGAGTCGGACACGACTGAGTGACTTCACTTTCACTTCTCACTTTCATGCATTGGAGAAGGAAATGGCAACCCACTCCAGTGTTCTTGCCTGGAGAATCCCAGGGACGGGGGAGCCTGGTGGGCTACCGTCTATGGGGTCGCACAGAGTCGGGCACGACTGAAGCGACTTAGCAGCAGCAGTAGCAGCAGCAGCATTGTTTTACTGTGCGTGTCTGGTGGGGAGGAACTAACACAGTGGAGGCCACTGTCTGTGTCATGTTACGGCACCTGCAGTTTTACCCACTGTTAAATTTGCACCATCAATGCAGATGTCAACCCATGAAAAAAAACAAATAGCCTCTTAATATTATAATGAGAATAGTAGCGACTTCATTGATTTTCTGAAAGGGTCTCAGGGTCCCCAGGGGGTCCACAGACAATCTGGGATCAGCTGCCATAGACCTTCATGTGGCTGTCTCCTTCATAGCATTCAGACCTCAGTTTAAATGTCATGACCTCAGAGAACCCTAGTCTATTTAGCCCCTAGTGACTCCCTACCATAGCACTGTATTTTGCTTTTATCAGAGCACTTATCACTACTTGATAGTGATAAGTTTATTTATCGCTATTGAACTATTGAACTGTTTATTTGTTTATGTGTTTAGTATCTGTCTCCCCCGACTGGAATATAAGGCCCGAGAATGTAGCAACCTTGTCTGTCATGTTCAATATAATAACTGTGTCTCCAAAACCTAAAATGGTATTTGACACCTGCGCACTCAGTAGATGTCTGAGGAATGACTGAGTCCCATTGAGATGGGGCACAGGGAGTTGGGGGCATTCTCACCATTTTTCACTCAGATGGCCTCATAGCTGTAAATAGCTATTTTGCTTTTACTCCTGGTTCTGTGGATAATAGTAGAAGGAATTTCTGAGTTCTGCATTTTACATGTATTAATTCAGTCCTCACAAGAACCCTGAAAGCTGTTTTATTTACCACTTTTTATAGAAGCATTAGAAGGTCAACAAGAACTATTTTAAATCAAAAGATGTGATAAGAATTAGAGCCAAAAATTGAAGTTGTATCCATCAACTTCCTCCCAGGTGAAAAACAGCAGCTCAATGGATGCACGTTAAGACATACTCATAAGAATCACTCAGAGGGCCAGGGTTTCAAGAACTGCCTGCCAGTGATGAGGCAGTAGTCATTCAGAAAGTGTGTTTGTTAGAGGGAATTTTTTAAATAATTAAAATTGAAACTCTGAAGTTATAACAAATGAGCAGCAAATTTTCAAAATTAACTTCCTTGTACATTTTAGAAATGTTTACCTCAAATTTTAATTCCCAAGAAACCGTTGTTTCTTCTATTCTTGGCCCCCAAGTTCATGAGTTTTCATAGAAACTGTAGCAGATGAGCATGGACTTCCCATGTCACATGCATACCAAAGATCTCTCCTTTGCTCTGCTTTCTGTCTGGAACAAGGCTACAATAACATGTGATGACATACATGTCAGCATGAAGACTTAAGCTTAACCTGATCTCAACTATTTTATCTTTACTTCATAGATTATGCCACAGAAAAACTATGACTGAATTTTTAGGTGTCACAGAGAAGTCAGTGGTGAACATGGAATCTGAACCCTGTCTTCTATTGTCTAGACAGATGCTATGTTCGCTACAGGTTTTATGTGTAATCTTTAATACCAAGGAGTGACTCACCAAGAGTCTTTCAAGGGAGCTCCTAGACCAGCTCATTAGACACTGAGAGATATGGAACCTTTGACAGTCAATTTCCTAAGATTGTGTTTGCTAGCACTGAGAGTTATAACTTTTAAAAAATAAAGTAGAGCACCAATGTTCTACCTGAGTTCTTTTTATTTTAAAGGCTGCTTGTGAGAATTCAGGACCATTTCGCCTTCAGGGGCTAGTGGTGTGGCTACAGTAGGGACTGACTGGCAGGGCCTTTTTCTTCCACTCATCTGAAAACCCATAATTATCTATGAAATTAATTCACCCTCAGAATATGACTATTAACTCCTAGGACCATCATAAGAGATTATAAGTCAGTCCCAATTTCTGAAAACCGATTGAAGTTCTGAGCACCCACAAAGGTGCTCAGCTTTACCAAGGAAACTGGAGGATGAGAGTAGAAGGGAAGGAAGAAGAGATTTGTGAAAATAGAGTGCCAAGGAAGGGGTTCTGACCACAGAAGAGCACTGATATCCAGGAGACAGAGGCAGGGAAGGGGGTACCTGTCCGGAAAAGCCTCTGCTAGCCTCAGTCTTTCCTTGGGTGGACCATGAATGTGCAATACAGTTCAGGCTGACTCTGGATTCTCACCAGCCATGGGAGAGGCACCTGTCCGACCACACCGCAGGCCCTTCCCACTACCCCAGCCCCAGGAACTTCCTCAAAGAACCCAAAGGATAATGATTCATGCAAACAACAAGACCAGTTTGTCAAGGCCTAGGCTTGGCCTCTGCTAATGACTTGCTTGATCTTGAGGTCACCCTTCCCTTCATTCTTATAATTATGGTGTAAAAACCAGTCTCTGCTAATCATCCCTGAAACACAACAGGTGAAAGATTTGCAAAGTGTTCAAAGGGATCTTCTGATATGTTGTTTTCTTGAGTATTTTAACCCAAATTCCCTCGAGGGATGACTCACTCGTCTTGTGTACATCCCCACCAGCAACTCGGTGTCTGTAGTTTGTGACAGAAGATTAACATAGCTCAGGAAGCCTCTTTCAGACATGTGTCTCCCACTCCCAGGGCATGCTTGCCATGGAGTCACTACTCTAACGTGTTTCATATAAATTTCTGCTTTTCATAGTATCTACTCATCTTGGGACTTTATTTGATTCATTATAGAGTTTTTATTAACTTTTTTTGTTTTTATTTTTGGTCTTCAGTATCTGTTAAGATTCTGCCAGGGTTTGAAGAGTCTCTAGCTTCTGAAGTAGAAGCACCAAGCCATAAAAATGTAGGGCTGCTGGAAAGACCTAGAGAATATTATACTAAATGAAGTAAGTCGAACAGAGAAAGACAAATATTACATGGTATCACTTATACGTGGAATCTAAAAAGAAAAAAAAAAATAATGCAGTTGAATCTACTTACAAAACAGAAACAGACTCACAGACATAGAAAACAAACCTATGGTTTCCCCAGTGGAAAGAGAGGAGAGGAGGGATGAACTGAGAGTACGGGATTAACAGATAGATACACACTGCATATAAAACAGATAAACAACAAGGACCTACTGTATAGCACAAGAAGATATATATATATACAAGCTCAATTGTGTCCAACTCTCTGCGAACCCATGGACTGTAGCCCACCAGGCTCCTCTGTTCATGGAGATTCTCCAGGCAGCAATACTGGAGCGGGTTGCCATGCCCTTCCCCAGGGGATCTTCCTAACCCAAGGATTAACCTGGGTCTCCCATGTTACCTTTATTGCACGCAACTTCTTTACCTGCTGAGCCACTGGGGAAACCACACACACACACACACACACACACCACACACACGCCACACACACACACACACCACACACACGCCACACACACACACACACACACACCACACACACACACCACACACACACACACACACACACATAACTTAATCTCTGTGTGTGTGCTTAGTCACTCAGTCATGTCTGACTCTTTGTGACCCCATGGACTGTAGCCTGCCAGGCTCCTCTTTCCATGGGATTTTTCAGGCAAGAACACTGGAGTGGGTTGCCAGGGATCACTGTGCTGTGCACCTGAAATTAACACAATGTTGTAAATCAACTATACTTCAATTTCTAAAATGTAAAAAAAAAAAATTAGTGTCTTTAATGTAGGGCTGCCCCCAGGCAGGTAGTATATAGGTGATAGCACAGACCATCTTTGCTTGGAGATGCTAATTATCAGGGTCATATTTTCACGTTAATATTAAAAGGCATTGTCACCTGATACCCAAATTCCCTTGACTGCCATTATTGATCATGCCTAAACTCACCTGTAGTCCTAATTGGAAAGATTCTAATATTTCTAATCAGTCCATTTCTGAATATGTACAAAGTTGATCTTTTTCACAGGGGTATCTCTCTAGGTCAGTGGAGAAAGTATTCAAAAAAACCTGTTGACTCTATTCTGCAGCAACCTCCTCCACTGTACCTTCTCTGTTAATATCACTCAAAGGGCCAACCAGAAAAGTCTGGTGCTTTTTCTACTTCGCTCCTTAGAAATGTTCACAGTGAATATCTCTTGTAATGCCATCTGTTTTCATATTTTTAAATGTGATTATATTCCTATGAGCTGAGAAGCTATTGGTTTAAGGTAATATATTTGAAGTAACCAAAAGAATTTAGTGGACCCACTGGCTTGCTTTTGATTTCTGAGAAATACAGCTTTACTATCTCAAATTCTGCAAAACTTGTCCTGGGTTTATGGCAAATATTATTTTATCTTCATTGCGAAAAATTGTTTCTGCCTGTTTTTTCAGTAGAGACATGTTGCACATGAAAGATGTTTCAGAAGTGAAGTGAAGTCTCTCAGTCATGTCCGACTCTTTGTGACCCCGTGGACTATAGCCTACCAGACCGCTCTGTCCATGGGATTCTCCAGGCAAGAATCCTGGAGTGGGTTGCCATTTCCTTCTCCAGGAAAGATGTCTATAGATGTTGGATTTGTTATCTTTTCTCCCCTTTCTAATTGGAAATACATTGTGTATACCTGTTAATATCATTTCTTTCTGGAACTACTCACTCCTGTTGATTCCAGCCTGTACTTCATGCTATGACAGGGTGCTGAGTTCCCAAGCAGCTTGAAGAGGGTTGACACATATTATCCACCTACTGAGCAATGGAAACTTATTCCAGAGAGCTCTGTGATACACTTTGTTCCCAAATAACTTGGGCTACGGGCTGTATTTCCTTGAGAGTGCAATGAAAAAATCTGAATTGGTCACCTAGACAGGGAGAAAATTTCACCTGTGTACTCTCTTCTGTGTATTATTTCTTTGTCCAGTTTCTGTAGGGTCGGGTTATATGACCCTGTTAACATGTTCCTGCACACTTGCTTATTCATTCATTCAGCCCACACGAGTTTACTCCCTGGATGATCTCATCCAGTACTATAGCTTTTAAATACTATCTCCACCCTAATGCCTCTCAAATTTATATCTCTAGAATAACTTTGCCCTGAATCTCAAGCTATGTGTTCAACTGCTTATATAATATCTCTGTAGTGGACGGAGGAGCCTGGTGGGCTGCAGTCCATGGGGTCGCTGAGTCGGACACGACTGAGCGACTTCACTTTCACTTCTCACTTTCATGCATTGGAGAAGGAAATGGCAACCCACTCCAGTGTTCTTGCCTGGAGAATCCCAGGGACGGGGGAGCCTGGTGGGCTACCGTCTATGGGGTCACACAGAGTCGGACACGACTGAAGTGACTTAGCAGCAGCAGCAGGGCTGTCAAACAGTGCTATCCTCATGCTTAGCATTTCCAAAACCAACCCTTGTTCCCCCCTCAACCCCTGCCCCGACACCTGATCCTCCCCTGAGGTTTCGCATTTCAGTACATGACACCTCCATTCATTTGGTCATGTAAGCCGAAATCCTTGAAAGCATCCTTAACTCCTCTCACATCCCACATCAATCCACTAGCAAGTCCCATCAGCTCTCCCTTCCAAATATATGCCAGGTCCAACCACTTGTCACTGCTTCTCCCATTCCCTCCCTAGTCTAATCCATCATTCTTGCTCACCTTGGCTGCTGCAAGTCCCCCCGACATGCTTCCAGGCTGACCCCACAACAATCCACTTTCCACAGAGAAGCCAAATTCATCTTTTAGAAATAGAAATCAAGACTTCCCTGGCAAAGCAGCAGCTGGGACTCAGAGCTTCCACTGTTGGGGGCATGGGTTCAATCCCTGGTTGGGAACTAAGGTCCTGCATGCCTAATGGTGTGGCCAAAAAGAAAAAAAGGAAAAGAATAGAAATCAGATTCTGTCACTTGCCTGCTTGGGCTTCCCTTAGCACTTAGAATAAAATCCAGACTCCTACCCCAAAAGCATGCCTTTCACTGCTGTGACTGCCTCGGCAGCCTTCCGGGCACACCTTCCAGGCTCTGGGTAGCTGTTAACTCTGCCAGGAAGGCTCTTCTCTCAGATACCTGGATTGTTTACCCTCTCACTTCATTTGGAATCTGCTTCAATGAGACCCTCTGTGACCACACTGTCTAAAGCAGAACCTCCGTTCTCAGCCTTCAGTTCTCTTGCCCTGCCTTATTTTTTTTTTCTCTGTAGTGCATTTGATCAGGAATTTATTCATGTGTTTGTATTGATATATTGCCATCTACCCTAGTAGAATGTCAGTTCCTTGATAGCACAGCTTTGCTGGCTTCACGGCTGTGTCCTCAGGCACTTAGGACAACACGTGACATCATGTACTGTACACATGGGGGGTGTACATTCAGTATTGATTGAGCGAGTGAAAACACGTATTGAGTAGCCAACTCTGCTTCAGACGTTATGCTGCAGGAAAGGAAAAAGAAACAAAGCATGGTTTCTGCCCTTGAGGGACTTGCCCTGGGTGGCAGACAGACACAGAAGTAATTCTGTGATAGTGATATGACTAGGGAGCTGCGGAAGCTGGTGCGAGAATCCCTCAGCTGTGCCCGCAGGAGTCGGGCAGTAATCGGAGGAACTGACATCTGAGATTATTCTTGAAGGATGAGCAGGTGTTTGGCAGAGAAGAGTGGGAAGGGCAGGTGATGTTTGGAAACTTAACATACAACAGCATGGATAGGACCAAGATCTTGAATATGACCAACTGATTCAACTGATGAGAGAGTTGTATGAGAGGAGTTTGTACCATGAGCTTTCAGCAGACGATAATTTATTTCAGTCCCAGTCTCCAATTAATCATATGAATAGATCTTTATGAAAGCTCATTGGATCATCTTCATAGATGCTGCAAAGATATTGATGTAATTCAAAATCCATTTTTCATTTAAAAGGCACTTTATAAAATAAAAAATGATGGCATCTCCTTAACATGACCAAGTATAGGTATTACACCTAAAATTGAGCATCATGCTTGAGAGGGGAGTACTAGAATCCATGTTATGTTAGAAAGAATGAACACAAAGGTGCTTAACATTATACATTATTTTAAATGTACTATAGCCCATGCAGTATTCAGTTCAGTTCAGTCGCTCAGTTGCATCCAACTCTGCAACCCCATGGACTGCAGCACGCCAGGCTTTCCAGTCCATCACCAACTCCCACAGCTTGCTCAAACTCACGCAGTACTAGAGAAAGAAATTAAAAGCATAAAAAGTCAGAAGGGAGAAGTCAAACTGTGTTTGTAATTTGCAGGTAATACGATTGTGTACTTGGATTGGGTGCTTATTTCTATGAATCAGCTGAAAAGTTGTTGTAAACAATAACAGAACTCAGTAAAGGTTGCTGAGTATCAATTTATTATGTGAAAAATGAACATTCTTCATGTACAAGATCAACAGCTAGCTAGATGATATAATGGTAAAAAAAAGATCTTACAACAGCAAAAAAAGAAAAATCCAAAAGTAATTGTAAATATACACAGAAATACATTATGCATATAAACACAGGTATTGAGTTTCACAAAGAATCTGTAAGATATAAATCTTTATTCTTATAAATAAATGAAATTTTTTCATTCCCCTGAGATGCAGAGGGAAAAAAGATGTAAATAAGTGAAAAGGCAATTCATATTCTTATAAGGAAAATCTCAACATAAGAGATTTAACACAATCCTAATAAAAATAACAACAGAATTGTTTGTAACCACACAAGCTGATGCTGAAGTTCATATGGAAAAAAATGTTTTTAATTAGGAATAGTCTAGAATTTTTAAAAATGAGAAAAAAATGCTTTTTAGATATTAAAATATATTACAAATATATTTATACATTTGAGTTAGGATGTTAATTAGATAGGTCCATGGTGGAGTATGGAGTCCAGGAATAATCTCAAATACATTTGAAAATTTAGGTTACATTAAAAAAGGTGTCTCAGATCAGTGCAGTTAAACTGGACTGTTCAATAAATGGTGCTGCAATGACAATAATAGCTGCCTGGAAAAAATGAAGTTTGTTGAAAACAGAAACAGACTCACAGATATCGAGAACAAGCTTATGGTTGCCAGGGGTGGAGTGGGGGAGGATGGGGGGAAGGGATAGCTGGGGAGTATGGGATGGACAGGTACACACTCCTATGTTTAAAATTGATAACCAGCAAAGACCTACTGGATAGCACATGGAACTCTGCTCAATGTTACCTGGCAGCCTGAATGGGAGGGGAGTTTGGAGAATGGATACATATATGCCTGTGGCTGAGTCTCTTCACCTTTCACTGGAAACAGTTGTAACATTGTTAATCGGCTATTGCTTTGCTCCCTTGTGCTCTCTCAGTGGTGTCCTACTCTTTGAAGCCCCATGGACTATAGCCTGCCAGGCTCCTCTGTCCATGGAATTTTCCAGGCAAGAATACTGGTGTGAGTTGCCATTTCCTCGTCCAGGGGATCTTCCTGAGCCAGGGATCGAACCCAAGTCTCTTGCATCTCCTGCATTGCAGGTGGATTCTTTACCACTCTGCCACCTGGCAAGCCCTAGTCAACTATACCCCAATACAAAATAATAAGGTTAAAAAAATGAAGTTTGTTGATAGCATTTATTTTATGAAAGTGAAAGTCGCTCAGTCGTGTCCAGTTCTTTGCAACCCTATAGGTATAGTCCAGGAATTCTCTAAGCCAGAATACTAGAGTGAGTAGCCTTTCCTTTCTCCAGGGGATCTTCCCAACCCAGGGATCGAACCCAGGTCTCCCACATTGCAGGCGGATTCTTTGCCAGCTGAGCCACAAAGAAAGCCCAAGAAAAATACTGGAGTGGGTAGCCTATCCCTTCTTCAGGGGATCTTCTCAACCCATGAATCGAACCAGGGTCTCCTGCATTGCAGGCAGATTCTTTACCAACTGAGCTATCAGGGAAGCCCCAGTATTTTATACCAAGGTTAATTCTAATTGAATTGAAGACATACATTAAAAAAAAAAAACAAAACTGGGCTTTGCTGGTGGCTCCGTGGTAAAGAACCCCCCCTGCCAATGCAGGAGACACAGGTTTGATCCCTGGTCCAGGAGGATCCCACTTGCTACAGAGCAACTAAGCCTGTGAGCCACAACTACTGCGCCTATGCTCTCAAGCCTGGGAATTTCAACTACTTAAGCCCAGGTGCCCCAGAGCCCATGCTCCAAAACAAGAGAAGCCACCACAGTGAGAAGCCTGCACACTGCAACTAGAGAGAAGCCCCCCTCACCACAACTAGAAAAAGCCCCGCACAGCAGTGAACACCCAGCAGAGCCAAAAATAAAATTAGACTTAATTTAAAAACCCTAAAAATACTATGAGAATTTAGGGGGCAATTGTTTATATCCACAATTGGGAAAAGCTTTTTTATTTATCATATACATGCTAAAAGCCTTAAAAAGAAAGCCATAAAATTAATCCAATTATATTACAATGAAAAATTTTTGAAGGGCAAGCACCACTGCATACAAAAGCAAGTGACAAACTAGGAAAAATATTTTGCAAGTCATTGTAAGAGAAAAGGCAGATTTCTCTACTATATAAAGAGCCTCTACAAGACACTAAGAAAAAAGACCATCAATGCAATTGAAAAAAATAAGTTTAACAGAGAGTTTACTTCTGAGGACATATAAGTAGCTGTTCATAAATGTATTAAATATACTAAAATGAATATATTTTTAAACTTTAAAATATTTTTAAGCTTTAAAATGAATAAATTAAAAAATTTTAAAGCTACCATGAGATGTTATTTACCTATCAAAGAGACAGATTTTTTTCCTTACAGTTTGATAACACTATCTATTAGCAAGACTAGATAAAGAGGTACTCTTGCACATTGCTGGTAGGAATTTAAATTGGTACAATATAAATGGAGAACAATTTGGCAATATCACAACTGCAAAATGTTATATAATTTCCATGCTTATCTTCCCACCAGCCTTAGGGAAAAATACATGGATGTGCAAAATTACAAGGTTATACATTGCAACTTTGTTTATAATAACAAGTCAAATGGCTATGAATAGAAAATTGGTTATATGTATTCTGTATAACCAATTGGTTATATGTATTCTATAACCAATTCTGTATGAGAATACATTATACTGTATTCTCACAGTTGAATTTTGGTTATAACCAAAAAGCAAGGATGAGGAAATTTTCATATGTTGGTATGGGGTGGAGCTCAAAATATATTTTTGAGTAAAAGAGCAAGGTACCGAATAGTGATATGTTAGATTTTGTGTAAAAAAGGAGAAAGAGTTATCTATAAATGTATATATATTTGCTTAAATAGGCATAAGATTCTTCTAGAAGGATATACAATTAGCACGAGTTGCCTCTAAGAAATGGAACTGTGTGGTTGGGATGGCGCGATTTAGGAAATTTGCACCATGTACCATTTGTACCTTTTGAAATTTGAACCAGCCAAAACAAACCAAAAAATGTTAATACTATTTTTGAAATCCTCATCAGAAGAAACCAGTGTTACAAACAGCATGGATGAATCCTTCAAATATAAGATGCAAAGGAAGCCAGACATACACATCCCCCCCGCCTCCCTGCCGCCAGAAAAAAAAGTAGTATATTTTCCCATATATTTAAAGCTAAAAAGGAGACAAAATAAATCTGTGGTGCAAGAAGTTAGAATGGCTGTCCCCTCTGGGTGGGGAAGATCCCAAAAGGTCATGGCAACCCACTCCAATATTCTTGCCTGGGAAATCCCATGGACAGAGGAGCCTGGCAGGCTGCAGTTCATTGGGTTGCTAAAGAGTCGAACACAATTTAGTGATTAAACAACAACAAATGTCTTGGTGTGGAGATAATGAATGGGACAGGGCAGGAAAGAGACTTCTGGGTGCTGCTGGCATTCTTGATCTGGGTGGTGTTTACATGAGTAACTTGAAAAAATTCACTGTAGTGTACTCTTATGGTTGATACATTTTTCTGCATGTGAACTATGCTTCATTTTTTTAAAAGAACTACCAAAAAGGAAAAAAAAAAAATCTGTAGGATTAGTTTCGGAAGCCTGCAGTAACAAAATAGCACAAACTAATATTCTTAAAACTACAGAAGTAGTTGCTAGAAGTTCAAAATCAAGGTGTTTGCAGGGACACGTTCCCTCTGAAACTTGTAGAGGAATATCTGTCTTTGCCTCCTCCTAGCTTCTTGTTGGTGCCCAGCAATCCTTGACATTCCTTGGCTGGTAGATGCATCACTGTAATCTCTGCCTCCATCCCACATGCTGTTCTCTTCTGCCTTTCCACAGAGTTCCTTTTATAAAAACACCACCATACCCCAGTGTGGTGGTGCTGGTGTTTAATCACTCAGTCATGTCTGACTCTTTTGTGACCCCATGGACTGTAGCCCACCAGGCTCCTCTGTCCATGGGATTTTCCAGGCAAGATTACTGGAGTGGGGTGCCATTTCCTCCTCCAGGGAATCTTCCTGATCCAGGGACCAAAATCGTGTCTCTGCATCTCCTACATTACAGGTGGACTATTACTACTGAACCACTGGGGAAGCCCCACCCCAGTGTGACTTCATCTTAAACATTTATATCTGCAGTGATACTGTTTCCAAATTCTGAGGTATTGGAGGTTAGGGTATCAACTTTTTTTTTTTTTTTAATATTTACTTTATTTTACTTTACAATACCATATTGGTTTTGCCATACATTGACATGAATCCACCATGGGTGTATATGAGATCCTAATCCTGAATCCCCTCTCCCACATTCCACCCCATATCCTCTCTCTGGATCATCCCCGTGTACCAGCCCTAAGCATCCTGTATCCTGTATCGAACATAGGCTTTTTGTTGTTGAACAAAAATCAATTCATAACAAGGGTTAATGGAGAATTGTTAAAGAATGTTGGAGTTTCTTTAGAAGTCCGTTATAATACCATTTCAGTGACTGATTTGTGAAGTGTACCACTGTTGAACTCTTTGGTAAAGAAGTAACCCAGTTCTTTGCCTGCTAAGGGTATCTCTCCTTGGGAATCATTCAGCTGCTGGAGAAAAAAAAAGACCTAGTCCGCTCACTACCCACTGACAGGTGAAAAGAAAATAAACAAGAAGTTTTGGGGAGTCCTTTGGTAACCCCTTCTTGGTTATACATTCTGTAGAACTAAGAGCTGAACCCTAATAGATTACAGCTTGGCACACAGTGACCATCCATCTTTATCACTGAGCAATAATGCCAATTTGGAGTTGGGCATTTTTTAAAGGCCTCCTCATTTTTCATATTTACTCCAAGGATCCTATAGAGCCCTCATTTTTCTATGGGTACACGTTTTATTTTTCTATCGAAGAGTCAGCCAGTTTCCAAATGAGTAACAAACCCAGAGTGTGGTGTGTGGCTTCCTTTTGGTTGTACATCCAGATCACCCTTGAGATATAATTAATCCTGCAATTCTCACCACCATTGAAGTTATTTTCCTAGTTTAATGAAATGATTATTTGGTTGTCACTGGTTTCTAGTGTATGTTCAAAAAGTGTTGGTTAGCCAAAGGGAGGAAAACAGAACAACATTAAGCCGCTTAACTGTTGAAGGAGGCTTTTAATCATTCAAAATTCAACCATTCGAGGACAGATAAAATTTGCCTATGCTAGAAAAACATTAGAATAGTGGTTGCCTTAGGCAGGTGTGGGGGGATTAACGGGGATGGGGAATCTTTCTGGGGTGATGATTATATTGTGTAGCTTGATAAGGTTCAGATTACACAGTTATTTACATTTATCAAAACTCAGTGAGTATGAAATGATTTGTACATTTCATGGAATGTAAATTATACCTCAGAAGAGAAAAACTATAAACAAATTTTGAACTCTAGCAAGTGATATGTCTGTTAAAGTATTTAGGGGAAAGTGCACCAATGTTGGCAATTTATACTTTGATATGCACTCATATGGATTGACAGGTATCAGGTAGAAGAATGGATATAATGCTTATTATAATAAGCATAATAAAATGCTTATTGCAGCATCTAGATATGGGTATATAGGTGTTCAATGTAAAATTCTTTACATTTTTACACTCTTCTTCTACCCACCCCTAATTTTATACTTATCAGCCCTGTGGAAATTAAATATCAAGAAAAGGGCCTAATTTGGGAACAAAACATTCTCTCCATATTCTTCCCCATGACCCCCTTTCTCCTTAATTTTTTCCAATACAATTTATTAATAGTAGAAACCTAGGAGTCAGAAATACTTAGGTTCTCCTGTGTCTGCTGCTGAATAGTTCTATGATCTTGAGTAGATTACTTTGAGCCTAGATTTCCACTATTGTAAACGGAGAGAATTCAATCATGTGATCTACAAATCCCTTCTAGTACTGGAATGAAACTTTGCTTAGTTTTTTTTAACTGTGTCTTCCTGTATTATCTTTTGGGCGATCAGCTGTAATGAAATCTTGAACCCAGACCCTGGCATACTCTAGAAGGAATGATTCCCTTTCCCAACAAGACACACACTCTGCTCGGAGCTCATTTTAAATAATGTTAAAGATTTTAGTCCCAGTGAATATTCCATCTGCTCCTCCATATTAGCCAGATTTGAAGTTAGTCGAATATTTAAGACATTCAAGAGAGGAAAGCCATGATGTCTTACATCTCTTCCAAAAATATCAGTGAAAGCAGAGAAGAAAGCGATTTTTCTATGTGTAGATCTGTATGTTTTGTTTCATGTGGGCTTCTCCCTAGGTGAAAATTTCATTTAAATACTGATTATGTAAAGAGACTATCAATTACTAGCCAGGTATTTTCCCCAAGGACTGAATGCAAAACAGAGTAAATATGCCTATTGGGATATGTCTATTTCCGTTCTCAGGGTATAATAGAACTCCAAGGAAAGAACGATTTGGTGTGTCACAATACAGAAACAACCCAGAGAGGATAATTTGATAAACTTTGAATCTCTTCATGTGCTACTTACTCAACTATATTACCAAAGACGGAGACTCAGCTTTCATCATGTGCATTCTTTGGCAGGTCTAACTACCTGAGGAGTAATTATACGGACATAGTCATGCCAGATGTAAATTATATACCGATTGTAGTTGTCTCCGTGTTGCATCTTTTCCATAGCTTCTGTTTCTGTGTTTGTGTATTCTGGCCCATATATCTACATATTTTCTCCCTTCACTTCACTGTAAATCAAATGAGTAGTGGGACTACTTAATAATGAAAGAGGCTAATTATCAAGGACTCGACTTTACTAATATACTCAGGTTGGAGATGTTTTTGGTGACGAGACCATGGGCAAGCCATCTGATTTGGCCATTATTATATTTTCAATTATCTTTGGTGCACAGAGACATTAATATAGCTGAGGATGACATAGCAAATTACCACAGCTCTCTAACCTTTTAAATTGCCACTGTTGTAATCTGTAATTATAGAAATCAGTGTGAGGATTGTGGCACTGCATAAGTATCTTTCTTGATACTTTATTGCTGAATGAATTATTAATCAGAATCAGTCTTGTATAGTATTTGCAGCAACTCTGAAGAATAATGTATAATTAAATTTCATTATTCCTATTTTTGTGCTAATGTTTTATGATGTTGTAATTGATAATTAATTGGCCAAAAATTCACACAGTACTTGGGAGTTTCAGGTGGCTGGAAAAGGTTCAGCATGCTGAGTTCATTAACTAAGTAATGATCATTCTGTAAAGATCATATAGTCCAGTCCAATCTGATGAAAAAACTTTTGAAATTGTTATATTAAATCATTAAGCTTTTTGGTGTTTCTTTAAAATAAAGTAATAACTGTGAGCACATATTAATAATTAAGAAATCTTAATAGATTTCAAATCTGGTCAATTTTAAGTAATCAGATGTTAATTATGACTGTCAGGCTTACTACTCTAGATTCAGTTGGTATGCTTTTCTGTGTATCAGTTTCCATTCCAATTAAGCAACCAGCAGTCTCCATATAACCAGTTTTAAAAACAGAATAACAGTGCTACCGTCTGAAAAGCCATTTCCCTCTGCCTTTAAAGAGTATAACCCACATCTTTATAGACGAAGTCTGATGTAATCTTCTTTTCCAATTGTCCAAACTGCTAAATGGTTTTCCTCTGCACAGACACAGAGAATTTAAAATCTGAAAGGATTATGAACTTTCGTTGACTGGCATTCTAAGGAAGACATCCTGGTGTGAGTCTCTTTTGGTATCCTTTGCAACCTAGGTAACCAGCCAACGTTCAGAATCCAAGAATGTCTTTCACTCAGCCTGAGTTCTGTTGAAAAGAAACATTGTCAGGCATTTTATGTGAACTTCTGCTGTGCCATTTTATTTGACTTTTTTTTTTTTTTTAAGAAGGTAATACTTTTTTCTGGTTTTCAAGGGTCTTCTTTAGAAACATACAAGTTAAAAAAAAAAATAGGTGAACATCTTTTTCCTTTCCAAAGAATTTTGAAGGCACTGTGATAGGAAACTTTATAATGCATGTGCTATTTTTCAATCAGTTCTTTTCTAAGCTGGTCAGAAAACTATCCACCGGGGACTGTTCTTGGGAATTGCTGGGCAAATACACCTCTACTTTCCCAGAAAGATTATGAGTGGTTTATTTTTATGTTGGTTGCCTTGACTCCAGTGTCTTACAGCTCCAAATGATAAATTATTAAAGAGGAGTTTGTCATCAGACCACTGTGAGTGGCACTAAGACACATTCCTGTAGCATCCGGGAGCAAGTTGCTCAGAAGCCTTTGTCTGATGCTGGAGTGAGCATCAGAAACCTTCCTCTTAACCGTCTTCTCTCAATTCCAGGCCCTCCAGAGCTATGCATGATCCCAGAGCAGCCAGTACCCAGGAGGTGAGCCTGCTGAGTTCAGTCATACTCTCAAAACATAATCTTGGGGATGCAGTTGAGAGTCCTGTGTGCCCTTCATCTCTTGAGGATTTGGCAGCCTACATTCTGCTGAAAGGGAGGGCGTCATTGGTCGTCTGTTTGACAGTTTGAGATTAGAGGCTGTGAACTTAGGGAGAGAAATCAGCCATTGTGCTTTTCCCAGGATAGGAGAGCTAAATTATGCTCTGCAGGGATCCACCTTGTACAGATCCAGTGGACAAAGACTATGTTTCGGGGAAGAACCCACCTGCCAATGAAGGAGACATTGGAGATGCGGGTTTGATCCCTGGGTCGGGAAGATCCCCTGCAGCAGAGCATGGCAACTCACTCCAGTATTCTTGCCTGGGGAACCACATGGACAGAGGAGCTTGGCAGACTGTAGTCCATGAGGTCACATAGAGTCAGACATGGTTGAAGCGACCCAGCAACACAGTGCACACACAGAGGAAGCTCAGTGCCGTACTCTGTAACAACCTAGAGGGGTAGGATAGGGTGAGGAGTGGGAAAGAGAGGTTCATGAGGGAGGGGATATATGTATGCTTGTGATGGATCCGTGTTGCTGTATGACAGAGGCCAACACAAATTGTAAAGCAATAGTCCTCCGATTAAAGACAAATTAAAAAGAATAAAGAATATGTTGTACTGTTAGTGCATAGTTGGGTCCAGAAAGCTTGGAAATAAAACACACTTAAGTCCCTTCCACTGAGAAAGTCTGCAAATGTTCAGTTCAGTTCAGTCGCTCAGTCGTGTCCGACTCTTTGCGACCCCATGAATCGCAGCACGCCAGGCCTCCCTGTTCATCACCATCTCTCGGAGTTCACTCAGACTCACATCC
>SJYT01063908.1:29790-162374 GCA_006410635.1 Cephalophus harveyi
GGTATGCATATGTCCCCTCCCTCCCACCCCTCTAGGTTGTCACAGAACTCCAGTTTAAGTTCCCTGAGGCATACAGCAAATTCCCACTGGCGATCTGCTTTACATATGGTAGTGTGTGTGTATGTTTCCATGGTACTCTCTCCATTTGTCCCCTGTAGTTTTTTACCTTCCCGTTCTCTCGGTGTGTACCTTGGCGGTTATGGCATTAGTTTCCGCTAGCATTCACATTATTCAGAAGGGACAGAGTTTTCTGTGGATAAATAGACAGGCAAGGCAGCCTGGTGGCCCAGAGAAGACAGACAGCTCCAGAGAGCATAGGAAGATGTGAGAAGCAGCAGCTTTGAAGGGAACCTCGCCCAAAACAAGAGCAGCACCAAGTGGGCCAGGAGGATGGAGAGGCAGGCAGCAGGCCGGGGGTGGGCTTTGAGGAGGTGGTCAGGGAAGCCTTCCTGAGAACATGACATCTGGGCAAAGACTTGAAGGACATCAGGGAGTGAACCAACACAGTCACATCTCCAAACAGCCTCATGGGAGGCCGGTTTATCCGCTTTTCATATATAAGGAGATGAGAACTTATATGAGCTGTCCCCGTCCTCCAACTCTAGGAAGTGGCAGGGGACCCTCCTGGTTTGTAGGGCTGCCTTGAATGAACTGGCCTGGGGGTTTAAATGCAGGTTCCCACCCGACTCCAGTTACCCTGAACCACACAATGAACAAACTCTTGTAATTCCAAGAGATAGGAGGCAGCTAGGCAAGTCTAAGTTATGTAGGCAGGACTGGAAGTAGGAGATGCTGATGTGCAAAAAGGACCAGGGAGATACACCCTACTGTATATAAGAGAGAGAAACAGCAAGGACCTGCTGTATAGCACAGGGAACTGTATTCAGCCTCTTTCTGTTTTTGTGGCTGTTCTGGGTCTTCGTTGCTGCGTGGGCTTTTCTCTGGTAGCAGTGAATGGGGGCTGTTCTCTGGTTGTAGTGCTTCAGCTTCTCATCGTGCCAGCTTCTCTTGTTGCAACGCACTGTCTCTAAGTCACGTGAGCTTCAGTAGTTGCAGCATGTGGGCTCACTAGTTGTGGCTCCTGGGCTGTAGGACACAAGCTCAATACTTGCGGCTCACAGGCTTACCTGCTCAGTGGCATGTGGAATCCTCCTAACAGAGAGATCGAACCTGTGTCTCCAGCCTTGGCAGATGGATTCTTTATGACTGAGCCACCAGGGAAGTACTATATTCATTTCAGTTCAGTCCCTCAGTACTGTCCAGCTCTTTGTGACCCCATGGACTGCAGCACGTCAGGCTTCCCTATCCATCACCAACTCCCAGAGCTTACTCAAACTCATGCCCATCAAGTTGGTGATGCCATCCAACCATCTCATCCTCTGTCGTCCCCTTCTCCTCCTGCCTTCAATCTTTTCCAGCATCAGGGTCTTTTCCAATGAGTCATTTCTTTGCATCAGGTGGCAAAAGTTTTGGAGTTTCAGCTTCAGCATCAGTCCTTCCAAGGAATATTCAGGACTGATTTCCTTTAGGATGGACTGGTTGGATCTCCTTGCAGTCCAAGGGACTCTCAAGAGTCTTCTCCAACACCACACTTCAAAAGCATCAATTCTCTAGTGCTCGGCTTTCTTTATGGTCCAACTCTTACAGCCATACATGACTACTGGGAAAACCACAACTTTGACTGGACAGACCTTTTTCAGCAAAGTATTGCCCCTGCTTTTTAATATGCTGCCTAGGTTGGTCATAACTTTTCTTCCAAGGAGCAAGCATCTTTTAATTTCATGGCTGCAGTCACCATCTGTAGTGATTTTGGAGCCCCAAAAATAAAATCTCTCAGTTTTCATTGTTTCCCCATCTATTTGCCATGAAGTGATGAGACCAGATGCCATGATCTTAGTTTTCTGAAGTTGAGTTTTAAGCCAACTTTTTCACTCTTCGTTTTCACTTCCATCAAGAGGCTCTTTAGTTCTTCAGTTTCTGCCATGAGTGTGGTGTCATCTGCATATCTGAAGTTATTGGTATTTCTCATGGAAATCTTGATTCCAGCTTGGGCTTCATCCAGTCCAACATTTCACATGATGCACTCTTCTTATAAGTTAAATAAGCAGGGTGACAATATACAGCCTTGATGTACTCCTTTCCCAGTTTGGAACCAGTCTGTTGTTGTTCCATGTCCATTTCTAACTGTTGCTTCTTGACCTGCATACAGATTTCTCAGGTGGCAGGTCAGGTGGTCTGGTATTCCCATCGCTTGAAGAATTTTCCACAGTTTGTTGTGATCCACATAGTCAAAAGCTTTGGCATAGTCAATAAAGCAGAAATAGATTTTTTTCCGGAACTCTCTCGCTTTTTTGATGACCCAACAGATGGTGGCAATTTGATATCTGGTTCCTCTGCCTTTTCTAAATCCAGCTTGAACATCTGGAAGTTCACAGTTCACATACTGCTGAAGCCTGGCTTGGAGAATTTTGAGCATTACTTTACTAGCATGTGAGATGAATGCAATTGTGCGGTAGTTTGAGCATTCTTTGGCATTGCCTTTGGGATTGGAATGAAAACTGACCTTTTCCAGTCCTGTGGCCACTGCTGAGTTTTCCAAATTTGCTTGCATATTGAGTGCAGCACTTTCACAGCATCATCTTTTAGGATTTGAAATAACTCAACTGGAATTGCATCACGTCCACTAGCTTTGTTCGTCGTGATGCTTCCTAAGGCCCACTTGACTTCACTTTCCAAGATCACTGACTCTCAGTGAGTGATCACACCTTCGTGGTTATCTGGGTCATGAAGATCTTTTTTGGATAGTTTTCCTGTGTATTCTTGTCACCTCTTCTTAATATCTTCTGCTTCTGTTAAGTCAATACCATTTCTGTCCTTTATTTTGCCCATCTTTGCATGAAATGTTCCCTTGGTATCTCTAATTTTCTTGAAGAGATCTCTAGTCTTTCCCATTCTATTGCTTTCCTCTATTTCTTTGCACTGATCACTGAGGAAGGCTTTCTTATCTCTCCTTGCTCTTCCTTCTTTGGAACTCTGCATTAGGTATATCTTTCCCCTTCTCCTTTGCCTTTCACTTTGCCTTCTCCTTTCACTTTTCTTCTTTTCTCAGCTATTTCTAAGGCCTCCTCAGACAACCACTTGACTTTTTTACATTTCTTTTTCTTGGGGATGGTCTTGATCACTGCCTTCTGTACAGTGTCACAAATGAATCACCGATAGTGGAAAAGAATCAGAAAAAGAATAAGTTTACATATATGAAAGGAGGAATATGAGGTGATACATATATGAGGTGATGGAATTCCAGTTGAGCTATTTCAAATCCTGAAAGATGATGCTGTGAAAGTGCCGCACTCAATCTGCCAGCAAATTTGGAAAACTCAGCAGTGGCCACAGGACTGGAAAAGGTCAGTTTTCATTCCAATTCCAAAGAAAGGCAATGCCAAAGAATGCTCAAACTACCGCACAATTGCACTCATCTCACAAGCTTATTGAACTTCTATGCAGAGTACATCATGAGAAATGCTGGACTGGAAGAAACACAAGCTGGAATCAAGATTTCCGGGAGAAATATCAATCACCTCAGATATGCAGATGATACCACCCTTATGGCAGAAAGTGAAGAGGAGCTCAAAAGCCTCTTGATGGAAGTGAAAGAGGAGAGTGAAAAAGTTGGCTTCAAACTCAGCTTCAGAAAACTAAGATCATGGCATCTGGTCCCATCACTTCATGGCAAATAGATGGGGAAACAATGAAAACTGAGAGACTTTATTTTTGGGGCTCCAAAATCACTACAGATGGTGACTGCAGCCATGAAATTAAAAGATGCTTGCTCCTTGGAAGAAAAGTTATGACCAACCTAGGCAGCATATTGAAAAGCAGAGGCATTACTTTGCCGACGAAGATCTGTCTAGTGAAAGCTGTGATTTTCCCAGTAGTCATGTATGGCTGTAAGAGTTGGACCATAAAGAAAGCCGACACTGAAGAATTGGTGCTTTTGAACTGTGGTGTTGGAGAAGACTCATGAGAGTCCCTTGGACTGCAAGGAGATCCAACCAGTCCATCCTAAAGGAAATCAGTCCTGAATATTCCTTGGAAGGACTGATGCTGAAGCTGAAACTCCAACACTTTGGCCACCTGATGGACAGAACTAACTCACTGGGAAAGACCCTGATGCTGGGAAAGATTGAAGGCAGGAGGAGAAGGGGATGGCAGAGGATGAGATGGTTGGATGGCATCACCAACTTGATGGGCATGAGTTTGAGTAAGCTCTGGGAGCTGGTGATGGACAGGGAAGCTTGGCGTGCTGCAGTCCATGGGGTTGCAAAAAGTCAGACATGATTGAGTGACTGAACTGACTGATACATACATGTATGTCTGAATCACTTTGCTTTACATCTGAACACTGTAAATCAATTATTCTTCAATTTTAAAAATTGTTCATTTTTCTCAACTTCCTTTTTTTTACATTTTTAAATTTTTAATTAGAGGATAATTACTTAACAATATTGTGGTGGGTTTTGCCATACATCAACATGAGTTGGCCATAGCTATACATATGTCCTCTCCCTCTTGAACTCCTTTCTCGCCTCCCTCCCCATCCCAGCCCTCTAGATTGTCACAGAGCATTGGCTTTGGGTTCCCTGAGTCTTACATCGAACCTCTGCTGATTGTCTGTTTTACAAATGGTAACATACAGGTTTCAATGCTGTCCTCTCCAGTGATCCCACCATTGCATTCCCCCAATGTGTCCCAAAGTCTGTTCTTTATGTCCATGTCTCCTATCTGCAGGGCAGATAGGATTGTCAGTGCTATCTTTCTAGATTCCTTACATGTGTGTTAATATACAATGTTTTTCTTTCTCTTTCTGATTTACTTTACTTTGTGTAATAGGCTCTGGGTTCATCCACCTGATTAGAACGGACTCAAATGCATTTCTCCATATCAGTTCAGTTCAGTCGTGTCCAACTCTTTGTGACCCATGAATCGCAGCACACCAGGCCTCCCTGTCCATCACCAACTCTCAGAGTTCACTCAGACTCACATCCATCGAGTCAGTGATGCCATCCAGCCATCTCATCCTCTGTCATCCCCTTCTCCTCCTGCCCCCAATCCCTCCTAGCATCAGAGTCTTTTCCAATGAGTCAGCTCTTCGCATGAGGTGGCCAAAGTACTGGAGTTTATAGTTGAGTAATATTCCATTGTATATATGTAACATAACTTCCTTCCTTATCCACTCATCTGTCAATGGACGTCTAGGTTGCTTCCATGTACTAGCTATTGGAAATAGTGCTGCAGTGAACATTAGGGTACAGTGTGTCTTTTTCAATTATGGTTTCCTCTGGGTATATGCCCAGTAGTGGGATTTCTGGGTCATATGGCAGTTTATTCCTAGTTGTTTTTTTTTTTTTAAGGAATCTCCATACTGTTTTCCATAGTGGCTGAATCAATTTGCATCCCCACCAACAGTGTTAAGAAGGTTCTCTTTTCTCCACACCCTCTCCAGCACTTATTGTTTGTAGACTTTTTGATGATGGCCATTCTAACCAGTGTGAAATGACATCTTATTGTAGTTTGATTTGCATTATAGTTCAGTTGGTAAAGAATCTGCCTGCAATGCAGGAGACCTGAGTTCGATTCCTGGGTCAGGAAGATCCCTTGCAGAAGGAAATGGCAACCCAGTCCAGTATTCTTGCCTGGAGAATCCCCTGGACAGAGGATCCTGACAGGCTACAGTCCATGGGGTTGCAAGAGTTGAACATGACTTAGTGACTCAACCACCAATAATGAGTGATGTTGAACATTTTTTTGTATGTTTATTCAGTTCAGTTCAGTTTAGCTCAGTCGCTCAGTCGTGTCCGACTCTTTGCAGCCCCATGAATCGCAGCACGCCAGGCCTGCCTGTCCATCTCCAACTCCTGGAGTTCACTCAGACTCATGTCCATCAAGTCAGTGATGCCATCCAGCCATCTCATCCTCTGTCGTCCCCTTCTCCTCCTGCCCCCAATCCCTCCCAGCATCAAAGTCTTTTCCAATGAGTCAACTCTTCGCATGAGGTGGCCAAAGTACTGGAGTTTCAGCTTCAGCATCATTCCTCCCAAAGAAATCCCAGGGCTGATCTCCTTCAGTCAGGTTGGATCTCCTTCAGTCAGGTTGGATCTCCTTCAGTCAAGTTGGATCTCCTTGCAGTCCAAGGGACTCTCAAGAGTCTTCAACACCACACTTCAAAAGCATCAATTCTTCAGTGTTCAGCTTTCTTCACAGTCCAACTCGCACATCCATACATGACTACTAGAAAAACTATAGCCTTGACTAGACGGACCTTAGTCGGCAAAGTAATGTCTCTGCTTTTGAATATGCTATCTAGGTTGGTCATAACTTTTCTTCCAAGGAGTAAGCGTCTTTTAATTTCATGGCTGCAGTCACCATCTGCAATGATTTTGGAGCCCAAAAAAATAAAGTCTGACACTGTTTCCCCATCTATTTCCCATGAAGTGATGGGACCGGATGCCGTGATCTTTGTTTTCCGAATGTTGAGCTTTAAGCCAACTTTTTCACTCTTCTCTTTCACTTTCATCAAGAGGCTTTTTAGTTCCTCTTCGCTTTCTGCCGTAAGTGTGGTGTCATCTGCATATCTGAGTTTATTGATATTTCTCCCGGCAATCTTGATTCCAGCTTGTGTTTCTTCCAGTCCAGCATTTCTCATGATGTACTCTGCATAGAAGTTCAATAAGCAGGGTGACAATATACAGCCTTGACGTACTCCTTTTCCTATTTGGAACCAGTCTGTTGTTCCATGTCCAGTTCTAACTGTTGCTTCCTGACCTGCATACAGATTTCTCAAGAGGCAGGTGAGGTGGTCTGGTATTCCCATCTCTTTCAGAATTTTCCACAGTTTATTGTGATCCACACAGCCAAAGGCTTTGGCATAGTCAATAAATATGTTTATTAGCCATCCGTATGTCTTCTGTATGTCTTCTTTGGAGAAATGTCTGTTTAGGTCTTCTGCCCACTTTTTGACTGAGTTGTTTATTTTTCTGGTATTGAGCTGCATGAGCGTCTTGTATATTTTTCCTAACACCATACATGAAAACAAACTCAAAATGGATTAAAGACCTAAATGTAAGACCAGAAACTTAAAACTCTTAGATGAAAATATAGGCAGAACACTCTCTGACATAAATCAGAGCAAGATCCTCTATGACCCATGTTCTAGAGTAATGGAAATAAAAGCAAAAATAACCAAATGGGACCTAATTAAACTTAAAAGCTTTCACACAATGAAGGAAACCATAAGAAAGGTGAAAAAAAAAACCCTCAGCATGGGAGAAAATAGTAGCAAACAAACCAACGGACAAAAAATTAATATGCAAAATATATAAGCAGCCCATGTAGCTCAATACCAGAGGGCGGAGGGGGAAGGATAAGCTGTCGTCAGTCTGGGAATGAAAAGTGGATGGAAACAGTTGGCATGTTGAGAGAGAAGAGCTAATTTTATTGGCCACATACTGCATACTGAATGAGTGAATTAATGAACAGACACACACGTGGAATGTTTTCATCCTCATGTGCCTACAGGGTACGTGTTCTTTATTATACCCTTTTTGTATAAATCAGAAGAATGAGGCCCAAAAAAGGTATGTGCTGATGGAGGTTGGGCCAGAAATGAGTGGCAGAATCAGGATTCCAAGCAGGCAGGCTGGCTGTCCTTGACCGTCGCACTGTCCTGCTTCTGTTAACCCTGCTGGTACAGTGGTCAGTGCATGCTGACTCTATACTCCAGGAATTGCTCCAGGCACTTTGTGCTTTAGCTTGCTTGCTCCTCATGACAACTGGATTGCAGTTGAGGGATCCTCACAGAAAGCTTCTGGTTGGTATGCAGATGCCGGCAGACTGGCTCCAGAGCCTGGCTGGCCACTGCTACACACACTGTCTCTGAAGATTCAGGAAAGTTCTGATTTGTATGAAACATGCAAAAGGTTTCAAAGGGAGAAACCTGGGAAAGCCTGTCATAGAAGGTGGACTGTTCAAAGCTCATCCTTCTAACAAGCATTGATGGGATGGAATCTTTTGGAAACTTTGTTAGATGAGAATCAGTACAAGCCTTCCTCCATCTGCCAGATGCCTTCTCTTGGCATGAGGGAGAAATATATCAGGGTTAAGTGCCCAGCAGAGCAGACACTCTTGATATTAATAATATAATCATGTGTACCACCATAATCATGTGTAGAATTAGTCAAATGGTGGTGAGGATTGTTCCTGATGCAAACAGTACTTTCTGCTTCTCAGAAAGCTCTCAGATCTGCTGCCCAATTCACGGTCATTATGGATGTTAGAGCGGGAAGGCTGCAGTGACGTCATGGTCAAAGTTGCCAAAAAACACCAGATCCCACACATTATTGCATCATTTTCTCCCAGACTATGGATAGAAATCAGGCAAACTGGGCTTTCCTCAGGTTTAATTAAGCAGGAGAATCTAGCAAACAAAGACATACCTCACTCTTCATACAGTTTGGGTCTGCCTCAATATATGAAGCTCTCATTCTGTGCAGAATTACAAATTTTTTATAATGTACAAAGAAATTCATTTTCCTTTCATAATTATACTTTCCATTTGTGGAGTGTTTACTGTAAAACAAAGACCGTCTTAAATACCTTATTGAACTAGTTGAATAGCTCCATATAGTCAGTTGCTGAGTCGTGTCCAACTCCGTGGCTCCGTGGACTGTAGCCTGCCAGGCTTCTCTGTCCATGGAATTGTCCAGGCAAGAATACTGGAGTGGGTTGCCATTTCCTTCTGCAGGGGATCTTCCCAAACCAGGAATCAAACCTGGGTCTCCTGCATTGTAGGTGGATTCTTTACTGTCTGAGCCACCAGGGAAACCCAAATATCTTATTGCTTCATCTCATTTAATCTTCACGTAGTCATTTTTCAGATGGAAAAACCAAGGATTACAGAGTCTAATTGGGTACATGTACCCAATGTCCCACAGCCAAGAGGTGGGAGAGCAGAAACTCAAATGGAGGGCCCTCTGTCTAGGGTTAGAAGGAGAAATAGGAATCAGGTACACTGTAGAATCAAGAAAGCACTGAGACAGAAAGAAAAATACCGTCTGCTGTCATTTATACATAGAATCTAAAAAATACAACAACCTAGTGACTATAACAAAAAAGAAGCGGACTCACAGATAGAGAACAAGCTCTCGTGGGTACCAGTGGGGAAGGAAGGGGCAATAGGAATAGGGAAGTAAGTGATACAAGCTACTAGATATAAAATAAGCTACCAAGATACATTGTACAACACAGGGAATATCCCCAATATTTTATAATAACTATGAATGAAGTATAACCTCTAAAAATCATGAATCACTGTATTGTACATCCATAATTTATATAATATCGTACATCAACTATACTTTTATTTTAAAGAGAGAGAAAGAACTTACCCAGAACCCAAAACAAAAAGGAAAGGAAAGAAAGTACTGGGTAGTCTCTTCCTGCCTGGTACTTCTGGATGCTTCTGGATGCTTCTCTGGTACAGTCTGGTCATACCTCTTCCTTTCCATTTGGAGGGAGGGTATTTTCTCCACCATGGCAGTGCAAATCTGACTTTTTACAATGAATGAGTTAGAACAAAATCTCTTCCTAACAGACTCTGCTGTATCTGAGGCATATCTTTCTCATCACACTGAGAAGCTGCCAAGGACAGGACAGGGACTTAGAAGGCTCCGAGCACATCCTTCCTCCCCGTCTCTCTTCACTGACCTCCTGCCATTCCCGCATCCTCCCAGGAGCGCACTTCACCTGTGTTCATATTCCAGCTCCGTTTGATCTCCTTCTTGGTGACAGATGGTCCAAGTGCTTTTATTACCTGATGTGGGATTTAACAGACTGCCAAGCAATGGTCTTAGCTTCATGGTTTTAATCATTTTGAAATGGAAAAACAGGAGTGAGGGTGCCCAAGCTTTAGTGGAAAATCCACCGACCGTTTCCAAAGCGTCTCCCGAAAAGACCCTCAAACCAGATGACTCCTCTGCCTTGAGGCCTTGATCGGGCGATGCTGCCATGGGTGCCGAGTTTTGTTTTTAGTTACCAGCTGAATCATCTTGCAATCTGAAATTCATCCATGCCAGCCTGCATCTCTGCAAAGACGACAGTATTTCAGAACAGAATCACATAGTCCAAAAGACCCCAGTGCATGAAAGAACCAAGTTTCCTCTTATTCAGTACCTTTTCTGTGAAAGCTGTCTTTCTGCTAAGCCACAGAAACTCAGTTCTGCTTTCTTTCCCACCTGTAAACAGCATACCTTCTCAGGAAGTGGAACAGCCATTGCTAGAGATCACAGGGATGAACAGCCACATAGCTGTAGATGTTCTTTATGTACAGGCAGACCTTTCTGTCAAAAGTGCATCTGGAGGTGAGCCTACCCCCACTCCCTTCCCCGAGAAAGAGTTAGGTTTGATGATTCCTTCTCTAGGTAGCACTATACTATAGTACTATACTATATCAGATGATTTTACCTTTGGCAACTTACACGTTTTAGCACTTACAAGCAGTAACTAGCCCAGAAAACTAGCCCAGGAAACAATGGCTTTGTTAACATGGTTTCTTCACACCAGTAACCAAGCCCAGCATTGTCACTGACCTGGTGAGTAAACTTCTGAAATGAATGACACGGTTATCTATTGAAATGAATTCAAGGAGCAAAATTTTTAAATGATGACACTTAAATATTCTTTTTTCCTTTTCTGCCACCCCCCTCCTTCCTCTTCCCTTCTTTCCTTCCCTCCTTCTCTCTCCCTTTTCTTTCTGCCACCCCCTTTATCAGATTTGAAGTCCACTAATTACTGAGTTCAGCTTTTTGACAGTCTGCTAAAGTTGGAATTAGACAGACTCGCAGGCTCCCTTTGTTTCTGCATTTGACTATCAGTTGTCTTTTCTTAGTCTTTGATTCTCTGTTGTGAGTTTTGACTTGGTGCTTCTCTAAGACAGAATAATTTCTGTCAAGTTCTGGGAACTCCCCTCCCACCGATGGAGAAGTTTTAGAGGGGGGAGTGCGCGCCCCGTGTCGAACTGTGCACTGGATACAAATCTGCAGCACCTTCTATTAAAACGTAAAATGATCCGTTGAGTCATCCTCTCTCTGGTTTGACTCAGATGCTTTATGGTGCACTTTGCATGTCATTTCTCTGTAATGATTTCCCCATGGAGAAGGGCGTCTGATAGAATCCAGGCAGACTGAAGATTGCTCTGAGTCAAATGGATCTTTTATTCTTTGAGTATTAACCCTTATCTCTCAGTTTCCCATTCTTGCATTTTCCCTGAAGGAACCTTAATGAAGTAAATAGGTTCCACCACCCTCATTTAGCCTCCTAATCACTGTTCATAATTTCTTCTCACATTAGCAGCGTGAGGCTCTAGGGTCATATTTCTCTGGCTGGAAGGGAACACCAGGAGAGAACAATTCACACAGATGCCCTGATAGAGAAAAATGGAGAAGGGAAATGACTTCTTTCTGTCCTCTAACTCCTAATGTGCAAGAAGCAAATGCTAATAGGAAGCAGAGATTGATGTATGAGAAATGAATATAAATGGAGAACACGAATACAAAGAAGTAGGAACGGAGACAAACTGGAAGTGACAAGATAGCCAAGGGTAGGAATGGACCTACCCCGGCGGAATAAATGGGGGCTTCGGCTATACCCTTAGCTGGGAGCTGGCCACAAAAGAACCAAAAGCAGGCATCAAAATATAGAAAAGACGAGCAGAGGAGATGATGGCAGAGTCGCATATTTCCAATCTCTCCGTTCCTAATTCCACACTTCCTCCTGCCCACACTCCTCCCTTACCCCCACCCCACCATCACCCGAACCCCACTGCCGATAATTGTTTATCATTTTTTAAATTGGAATATAATTGCTTTACAGTGTTGTGTTAGTTCCTGCTGTTCAACAGTGTGAATCAGCCATATATATACACATATCCATTCCCTCTTTAAGCCTCCCTGCAAGCCCCTACATCCCACCCCTCTAGGTCATCACAGAGCACCAAACTCAGCTGCCACTGCTATACAGCGGCTTTCCACTAGCTATATATTTTACACATAATAGTGTAGATAGTGGGTTTCCCTGGTGGCTCAGAAGGTAAATAATCTGCCTGCAATGCAGAAGACCCGGTTTGATCCCTGGGTGGGGAAGATCCCCTGGAGAAGGGAATGGCAACCCACTCCAGTATTCTTGCCTGGAGAATATGTCAGGGCTACTTTCTCAATTTGTCCCACTCTCTACTTGCCTTACCCCTTTGGTTCCATGTGTCCATTCTCTATGTCTGTGTCTCCATTCCTGCTCTGAAAATAGGTTCATCAGTACCACTTTTCTAGATTCCATATGTATGTGTTATTGTACGATATTTGTTTTTCTCCTTCTGACTTACTTGACTCTGTATGACAGAATAATTGTGTATCTTGAACAGTCTGGCATGGAATCCCTTTCCCCCATTGATTTCAAAGCATGTAATTCTTTCATCTGCTTTTTGAAATGACAGTATATGTCCTATGTGATTGCTAAATCCAAATCTTAACCTCCTCCTGACTCCCGAACAGCCTGACATCACTATTGTGTCACCTGACATCACTAGGTGGGGATTCCGATAGGAGGAGCTGATGGACACCCCACTTGATTCAAGAGCTACAGTTTCTGAGAACCCATCCTGCACACCACAACCCTCTTTGAGGGAAGCAGGGTGAGAAGAGAGCAAGGTGTTGAACCATTGTTCAGTCCTGGTGGGCACTGCATCCCATTGATATGAACAAATTGGCCCTTGATCCATCCTTCCTTTGGGTTGACTTGTTTTTAAGGAGAAAAAGTTCAGATTGTTTTGGAGAAAGTCTTCCTTTCTTGTTCATCTTTCCCAAAAGTTTTATGGTGGTATTTCTCCATTCCAACCAGCTATGTTATTTTGAGCATCTCTAACTTTCAAAAAAAAAAAAAAAAAAGATCCAAAAAAAAAAAGATTTTTCAAGACTGTACTTAAAAAAGCTCACATTTCAAGTTTTTCTTAAACTTTCTATACTTTCACAGAACCATTGAAATTAAAACTAGAAATACCTTGCAGGTCACCTAGTCCATTTCCTCATTTTATAGATAAGGAAGTGGAAGTGCATTAAAGTGATTGGGTTTTCAGAGAGAGAAGATGAAACATGAGATCTCTGAAAAGAGGCTTGTTTGGAAATAAGCCTGCTTTCAGATGTCTCACCACCTCCTGAAGGGCCTTGTCCCTGTATTCTGCCCATTTTTGAAGATTCTTATTTAAAATGTCCAGCTAGATTTGATTGCTGTTAAGGTCCCTTCAGACCTTAAACTGTAGGTTATAAGATATGGGTATGTATTTTTCTTTAAAACCCGAAGTCCACCCCAGGACCTTTGTAGTTAAGTCACTGAACCTGAGGCAGGGAACTTGAGCTGTAAAATCGTTCCTAAAATCTTCCATTTAGAGCGAGAGGGCTCAGTGGTGAAGAGTCTGCCTGCAATGCAAGAGATGCTGGTTCAATCCCGGGGTCAGGAAGATCCCCTGGAGTAGAAAACGGCAACCCATTCCAAAATTCCATGGACAGAGGAGCCTGGTGGGCTCCATTCCATAGAGTTTCAAAGCGTTGGATACAACTGAGTGTCTGAGGACACAATCATAGTTTTTTGTTTTTTTTTAATAAAATACAATGTAGAAAAAGAAGAGTGCATAAACAAATGTGTAATTCAATAAAAAGCAAACAAATATCTGCCTATCACTGATGTCAAGAAATAGAACTTTGTGACAGGACCCCTGAGACCTTCCCAGTACCACTTTCTAATAAGTCTCTCCCTTCTGTGTCTTTTTCTTTTTTCTGTTTTTATTTTTTGGCCCTGTTGCATTGCATGTGGGATCTTAGTTCCCAGACCAGGGATTGAACCAGTGCCCCCTGAATTGGGAGCATGGAGTTTTAACCACTGGCCCACCAGGCAAGTCCTGAGTCCTCTTTTTAGTTTCACCACCTATGTGTGTATCCATAGATACTGAAGTTTTATCTGTTTTTGAACTTGACGTCCATGGAATCCAACCGTGTTGTTATTTTGTGCCTTGCTTCTCTAGCTCAGTACTCAATGTTAGGTTTGTGAGATTTGTCCATGTTGCATATGACTCTAATTTGCTCTCTATTCTTCCATTAAAACAATATATGCATATACCTCAGTGTGTTTATTCATTCTGCTACCAGCTAACATTGCGTTGTTTCCAGTTAGAAGCTGAACAACATGGCTGTGACCACTCTTGTCCAGAGTTCTGCTGCAGACATGCAGAAGCATCACTTGTGTGTAGTCTCAGAATGGAATTACTAAGTGACAATCTTCAACTTCATTAGATAATGCCAAAGTGTTTCCCAAGGAATCTGAACCAGTGGTCAGTGTGTGAGTCCCTGTGGCTTTATACCTTCACAAACACTTTATTTATCTAATTTTCCAATTCTTTCCAGTATTGTGGATATGCAGTAAATCTTTAATTCTTTATTGCCTTTAGATTATTACATACCATCTGCTGCCAACATTCTAGTATTTCTTTTAGCTCAGTCTCTGTATCATACTGTGCCTCTACAAATAGTTTACTTTTTTTTTATGAAGCCATAGCATGAATGTACTTTTGTTTTTGTTTTTGTTTGTGTTTGGCCACACCACTCAGCATGCGACATCTTAGTTCCCGGACCAGCGATGGGACCCACACTCTCTGCAGTGAAAGTGCAGTCTGAACCACTGGACTGCCAAGGAAGACTTCCAATTTACTTTTGAAAATGGAAATGCTAGTCATTGTCACTGATATTATGTTACCCAATAGTTTGAAAGTTTCGATTCTTTTTTATTTGGCTCTGTTTATAAGAAGTAAAACAACAACATCAACAGCTAAAATTACCCCTGAAATTGGGGCCTGTTATGATGCTTCCTAATTTTTCTCATCTGCGCAGTAAAAACCATTGTCACAAACTGTATCAGTAAATTGAACTTCCTCCTGAAAGGTTAAGGAAAATGGAAGTTTATGTTGAAGTAGGAGAACCATTCAGAGCTATTAAGGATTTGATGATATAATTCTAAGTGCTTCCTCCTAATAACGGCCTTAAATTTCAGTTCCCTAGCCACTAACTAGTACACACGCAGATGGAGTGTTTGAGTAAATAACGAACGTGGAACGTTTTAGTGCTCCATGTCAGGCCCTCAATTTAGCTCTCTAAAGGCATTAGAGACATTAAGTGACAGGCACTGCAGTTTTCCATTAGAAAATGCCAAAATTGGATTGCTTTCCACTTTAAGTAAGAAGTTTGAGTCCTGATGCGATTGAAAAGTGTTTCCAATCCCAAAGTAATAACTTCGTAATTTTAATGGCACAGTGCACTCTAAAACTTCTATAGAGTTGGTAACTTTCTTTTATATAAACTAACCCTTACAGTTCTGTACTAAGTGACTTTTAAAGAATGCTTCATAAGAGCAGAAATTTACTCAGCAAATACTAAATAATTTAGTGTTTGATTCACAGAAATGTTTACTTAATGCATTGTTTCTAGGAGAAGTGTGGTTGGAATTTCAAGTGAAATGGTTTGTAATTTGGTCTTTTTCATTACCTGCAAGGCATATTCATGTCTTCTCTTATGAAGCATTGTAAACATGACACATTATCTGAAAAACTTAACGTTCTACCTTTTTGTGAATTGAAACTTTTCAGGTTTCCCATTGTAGTTCTTTTTCTTTTCTTGGCTTTTCAGTGTAGACTTTTACCTTCAGAATTAAGTGTTAGACGCTTTAATTTCTGAATATGACCCAATAGTGAATGAAGAGTGAACGAGGGAGTTAGCAAGTGAGTCTGTATTCATTAACACTTCATCTTTGAATGATAAGAGTTGTGGTCTGTGTAGCTTTTTGAGAGGATGAGCATACTCTGATAAAATTATACTAATTATCTTTTACTGCCAAACCATATGATAAGATGATTGGGGTATATGTGTGTGTACTTGTGCAGCTGGGGGGTTTTTTGGCCTACAAAAAGAAGAATGAGATCCAGCCAAAACCCAAATCAGAACCTTTGGAAAGCTTCCTCACAATCTGATTTCAGCTAATGTCTGCACACTTTAACACATTGTCTAATGCTTAGCGTAAAGACTGGCTGTCAGATTCCTATATGCTATTCTGGGCTGTTACTCACTACAAAGTACTTCATTCTTAGATCCCATGGGTCCTGCTACAGATTTCAGGATTTGCTGCATTAGGGGGAAAAATGTGTTTTTATATTAGTACGGTAGGTAAAAAAAAGAAAATAGAACATAATCCATTGATAGGAGAACCAAATTTCTGGTTGGCATTGGTCAGTCCAAAACAGACAAATTAGACAGAATTCCTAGAAGAGCACCGATGATAACTGGAGCATGGGAAGGGCTGACTGATTTCTAAAAGAAGAGAAACATCATGTTCCATTATGCTTGAAGAGGGGCCAATGGGGATGGGTATGATAAGCTCTGGTAGGAATGTAAAAACCAAGAGGCACAGAGTGAGCTTGGCATGGCATTGGAAGGATTATCCAGGAATAATGTAACAAAGTCAAGAAAATCCTCAGACATATTAGAGTCTAGCAACAGCGTCATGGGAATGATAGATATTTTTTCCTTTTTGTTATATTCACTAGTGTGTTGTATTTTTTTTTAGATTCCACATACAAATGATATCAATACAGTCTTTGTCTTTCTCTGTCTGACTTATTTCACTTAGCACAATATCCTCCAACCCCATCTATGTTGCTGCAAATGGAAAATTTTCATTCTTGTTACCTCTGAGTAGTATTCCATTGTGTGTCTACATGTGTATACACATATATATATATATTCTGGCCTGGAGAATTCCATGGACTGAATGGTCCATGTGGTCACAAAGAGTCAGAAACGACTGAGTGGCTTTCACTTCACTTCACACACATATATATACTTTCTTTATCATCTCTATTCATCTGTTGATTGACTCTTAGATTGCTTCCATGTCTTGACTATTGTAAGTAGTGCTGCTATGAACACTGGAGAGCATGTATCTTTTCAAATGAGAGCTTTCTCCAGTTGTATGCTGAGGAGTAGGATTGCTGGATCATATGGTAGTTCTCTTTTTAGTTTTTCAGGGAACTTCCATACCGTTTTCCACAGTAGCTACACCAATTTACATTCTCACCAGTAGTGTAGAAGGGTTGCCTCTTCTCCATACCCTGTCCAGCATTTATTATTTGTAGACTCTTGTGTGTGTGTGCATGTGTTTGTTTTTTTAATTTATTTTTAATTAGAGAATAATTGCTTTACAATGTTGTGTTGGTTTCTGATCCATCAACATGAATCAACCATAGGTACACATATTATTTGTAGATTTTTTGTTGATGGACTTTCTGACTGTTGTGAGGTGATACCTCATTGTTTTGATTTGCACTTTTCTAGTATGTTGAACATCTTTTCATGTGATTGTTGGCGATTAGTATGTCTTCTTTGGAGAAATGTGTATTTAGATCTGCTGATTTTTTGCTTGGGTTGCTTGCTGGATGTTGTTGTTGTTTGATATTGAGTTGTGTGAGATTTTTATATATTTTGGATATTAACCCCTTGTCAGTCACATCATTTGCAAATACTTTCTCCTATTCTGTAGGTTGTCTTTTCATTTGTTTTTTTTCTTATGATTTCCTTTGCTGTGCAGAAACATTTAAGTCTAATTAGATCCCATTTGTTTATTTTTGTATTTATTTCCTTTGCTTTACGAGACAGATCCAAAAACTATTGCTATAATTTATATCATAGAGTGTTCTGCTTGTGTATTCTTCTAGGATTTTTATGTTCTTAAATTTATATCCTTAATCCATTTTGAGTTTATTTTTATATATGATGTGACATCAATTTTATAAAGAGTGACATTTTAATATCATTCTTTCTGGTTTCCCCAGCACCACTTACTGAATGAAGAGACTGATTGTCTTTTCTCCATTGTATATTCTTGCTTCCTGTATCATAGATTAATTGGCCATAAATGTGTGAGTTTATTTCTGAGCTCTCTGTTCTGTTCTGTTGGTCTCTGTGTCTGTTTTTGTGTCAATATCACACTGTTTTGATTGCTTTAGCTTTTACTGTAGTCTGAAGCCAGGGAGCATGATGCCTCCAGTTGTGTCCTTTCTCAAGATTGTTACGGTGATTCATAGTCTTTCATGTTTCCATAAAATTTTTAAAATTATACTTTAGATCTGTGAAAACCCCCCTTGGCATTTTATAGGAATTGCATTGAATCTGTAGATTGCCTTGGGTAGTGTGGCCATTTTAACAGTATTAATTATTCCAGTCCTAGAACACAGTCTATCTTTCCAGCTGTTTGTGTCATCTTCAGTTTCTTCCGTCAGTATCTTTTTAAATTCTTAGTTTATTTATCTATTTGGCTGTACTGAATCTTGAGTTGAGGCATGTGAACTCTTAGCTGCAACATGTGAGATGTAGTTCCCTGACCAGGGATCTAACCCAGGCCCCCTGCATTGGGAGCGTGGAGTTAGCCACTGGGCCACCGGAGAAATCCTCCATCAGTATCTTACAGTTTTCCCATTACAGGTCTTTTACCTCCTTGGGTAGGTTTATTCCTAGATATTTTATTATTTTTGATGCAATAGTAAATGAGATTGTTTCCTTAATTTCTTGTTCTGATTTTTCATTGTTAGTGTACAGAAATACAACAGGTTTCTGTATATTAATTTTGTATCCTGTAACTTTACTGTATTAATTGATGAGTTCTGGTAGTTTTCTGGTGCCATGTTTAGGGTTTTCTATGTATAGTATGTCATCTGCAGAAAGAGACCATCTTACTCGTGAACTAGAATCTGAGAATCCACCTGCTGCCTTGACTTCATCACTACTGATAACTGTTCCTGCCTGGTAGGTGAACCCTTGTCCAATCCTGCCATATAGCAGTCAGCCCCACTCAGACCTCAGTGGAACTCCACATTGGGTTCCCAGGTGGCATATTTGTTTTATATTCCCTTGCTCAGCCATGGTTCCTAGAACAAACCTCTGGACTAAGATGCATAGGACTAGAGGAGCTGGTGGCATCCGCTCCACATATTATGCTAAAATGTCCCTCTAGGTTTGAATTCTCCATTTCCTAACAGTAACTTCTCTTCAAGGGTCTTGTGCCCTCCATTTCGTCCAGGATACCATGGTCTAGCCTATCAGATCTTCCTCATTTGAAACCTGTGTGAGCAGAGGCTGGGTTTCTGGTTCCTTCTCTCCCAGCAGGCTTTTTTGTTTGTTTGTGTTTTATGTGTTATTCGTGTGAAAAGTATTATAAATCTATTGCAGCGCAGTACCCTATAACCGACTGTGTTAGTTGTGTACCTTGGCTAACTTTGTTGAACTTAAGAACGAATTGGACTTACGAACATGCTCTTGAAATGAAACTCATTTGTATGTAGGGAACTCACTGTTAATGTATTTCCAAATAATACATGCATCAAGGAAGAAATCAAAATGAAAATGAGAAAGTATTTTGAACTGAATTAAAATAAAAGCTCAACATTTCTTGCTGCTAAAGTAACTAGAGTGAATTGTATACCATTAAAGTTTTCATTAGAAAAGATGAAAGATCTCAGGTCAATGAATTCAGCTTCCACCTTAGGAGACTGGTAAAGAAGAGCAAATTAAACCCAAAGTAAGGACAAAAAAGGATATAATAATGAGAGCAGAATTCAGTATAATGGAAAACAGAAAGTAATCAATTTAAGCAAAAGCTTGTTCTTTGAGAATATCAATAAAATTGATAAACCTTGAGCCAAAGTGATCAGGAAAAAAAAAAGACATGACACAAATGTCTAGTATCTAGAGGCTGAGAGGTGCCATTGGTACAGATTTTACTGATATTAAAGGAAAATAAGGGAATATTATGTGTAACTTTATGCCAATAAATTTGACAATAGTTTTTAAATTGAATTTATAATTAAAACTCCAGGCCCTGAAAAGTCTATGGGAACTGATAAGCAAGTTATATAAAACTGCAGGATACAATATGAATATGCAGAAATAATTTATATATCTGTATACTCACAGTGAAAAATCAGAAATGTAAGTTAAACACAAAACCATTTCTAATTGCATTAAAATATTAATATCTCATTGTAAATCTGACAAAAAATGTGACCTTGGTTTGTGCAAAGGGTTTTTAGATATGACACCAAAAGCATGGTTCATTAAAGAAAAAATTGCTCACTGGACTTCATCCAATGAAGATTTTCTGCTTTTTGAAAGACACTGCTAAGAGAATAAAACGACAAGCTATAGACTTGGAGAAAACATTTGCAAATCACATATCTGATAGACTTTTATTAAGAACTTTTATAAAGAACGTTCAAAACTCAGGAATAAGGAAACAACCCAGTATAAAATGGGCAAAGAATCTCTGCAGAGAAAAGGTATGAAAGTGAAAGTGTTAGTCGCTTGGTCCCACCCGAATCTTTGCCCCACCCGACTCTTTGCGACCCCATGGACTATAAGCCTACTAGGCTCCTCTGTCTATGGGATTCTCCAGGCACGAGTACTGGAGTGGGTTCCCATTGCCTTCTCCAGGGGATCTTACTGACTCGGGGATCGAACTCAGGTCTCCTGCACTGCAAGCAGTACCATCTGAGCCACCAGGGAAGCCCCAACACATCACTCAACGTGGGACATGAACCCATGACTCTGAGATTAAATGCTCTACCAAGAAAATGGATAGATGACAAATAAGCACATGGAAGATTCTCAGTATCTTCAGTCACTGGAGAAAAGCAAACTGAAATCACTGAGAGAAGCCACAGTGCACCTATTATAACTACCAAACTTAGAAAGGCTGACCATACCACTTGGTGGCAAGGATGGGAAAGAAGTGAACTCTCATCCATTGCCATTGAAAATGTAAAATGGCACAGCTGCTTTAGAAAACAGGGGCTGTTTCTTTATAAGTTAGACTTGCACATACAAAATGATCCATCAATTCTACCTCTAGCTGTTTACATGAGAGAAATGAAAGCTTACATTCATACAAAGATTTATACACTAATCCAGAGGAGCTTTATTTGTAACAACCCAAAGCTGGAAATACCCAAGTATCCATCAGTAGGTGAATGGAGGAGCGCAAGGAAGAGATTGTTAAGGGATGTAACGAGACTTGGTGGTGAAGAATATGTTCAGTGTATTGATTGTGATTATGGTTTCAAAATCCATGGATTTTGGTATTTGTGGGCAGTCCTGGAGTCAGTTCCAGTGGATACCAAGGGACTACTGTGTTCAGAGAATACATTTTTGGACTTCCCAGATGACACTAGTGGTAAGGAACCCACCTGCCAGTGCAGGAGACATAAGAGACACAGGTTCCATCCCTGGGTCAGGAAGATCCCCTGGAGAATGAAATGGCAACCTACTCCAGTATTGTTGCCTGGAGAATCCCATGGACAGAGGACCCTGGCAGGCTACAGTCCATAGGGTCGCAAAGAGTTGGACACAACTGAAGTGACTTAGTATTGTTTCACAGTTGTGAATATCTGCCAAAATATGTCAAGGTTGCATGCTCTAGGCTATGCAATTTTATGGTGTGTTAAAACTCTTTAAAAAATAAATACGAAGGCCTTCTCTGGCAGTCTTGTAGTTAAGACTCCACGCTTCCACTGCAGGGTACATGGGTTCAATCCCTGGTCAAGGAACTAAGATCCCGAATGCCAGGCAACACCGCCAAAAAAGTGTTTAAATATTTTTAAATGAAATAAATAAGAATAAAGCCAAAAAGAAAGTAAGACTCACTATTGAAATTCATACTAGTGTAAACATTACTGGAAAACTGTTGCATGCTATGTCACTTCAGTCATGTCTGACTCTTGTGACCCCATGGACTGTAGCCTGCCAGGCTCCCCTGTCCATGGGATTTTCCAGGCAGGAATACTGGAGTGAGTTGCCAATTCCTACTCTAGGGGATCTTCCTGACCCCGGGATCAAACCTACATCTCTTATGTCTCCTGCATTGGCTGGTAGATTCTTTACCACTAGCGCAACTGTTAGGTAAATTAATTAGATTTTTAAAATTCGTCAGTGGACACTTTTTAAAGCAAAGAACCCCTTTGTAAAAGTAATCTTCACTGTTGGATATATCTTTTTTTTGACTGCTAATGTGATATACTGTATTTCCTTGAAGAGAGTGTACATCCAGTCTGCTGGAGTAATGATAGCACACTTCCACTTCTTTTCAAGAGCCCTTCATGACAGTAGTAGCATTATGGTAGCTGTGCTTGAAGTGGTGGAGGGCAATTGCAATAGATAAGTGGCTACATCCACTCCATCATGCACAGTCCGTTTAGTTCCTATGTTAAATTACGCCTTGTGATTAGATGTTTAACCGCTTGGCGTCTTGGCCAAATTTCAGCCCAGAAACTTAAACACGTGCTTCATCAAGGCAGCATTGCCAATACTTCTGAATGATTCATTTCCTCTCAACACAAAGCTCAGTTAATACTTGCACTGGGACTGAGTATGTGTGAAAGTTCCCTTTCAGTCCACCAACAAAATCAAAACTACCAAGTTTTAAAGTGGGTATGTGTTTTGAGTGTTTGGGGTGTTCCATTAAAAGACCTGGCTTTGTTTCCATTGGGGTTTAAAAAGACACAGTAAGGGGAAAGGAGAAAAGCCAGCCACAGAACACGACTTTCCAGATGTTTTATGAGTTCACGGTGCTAACTGAGCATAAGATGCTAACAGACAGTTCTGCGCCTTTCAGCCTGGCTCCATCAGGGTGGTGGTTCACAGGAGGTCAGCATCCTTTCTCACCGTCTCTCTGACGCAGGGAGCCGCGATGACCCAGGCTGGCTTGCTCTCTTTCAGGGTGTGAACGGCATGTCTGTGGATGAGAAGCCTGACTCCCCCATGTATGTGTATGAGTCCACAGTCCACTGCACCAACATCCTCCTGGGCCTCAATGACCAGCGCAAAAAGGATATTCTCTGTGACGTGACCCTGATCGTGGAAAGGAAGGAGTTCCGGGCCCACCGAGCTGTGCTGGCCGCATGCAGTGAATACTTCTGGCAGGCGCTGGTCGGACAGACGAAAAATGATTTGGTGGTCAGCTTGCCCGAGGAGGTACAGTACTATGATTTGTTCGTGTGGTTGCTAATAGAGGCCTGTTGACTGGGAGGTGGACCTGGAAGGTGGGCGCAGTGTCACATCCCCGCTTGCGGGTTGATGATCAAGTTACCCACATGTTAGGTTTGTGGCTGAGCCGGTTTCTATTTGATGCATTTCAAGTCTCGGAAGCGTGAATCTGAACCTCACCTGTGGCTCGCAGCCTCTCATAGTTTCTAGTTCACTTACTCTTCGGGTTTTGAGTCGTTTGACCGAAGTTTAGTACAATCCTAGATGTGGGATCTGAATCACTGGGGCTGTTGCTATGATTTTTCTCTTTCAAATGGTTGAAGGAACACTTGACTTACCTTGAGAGTAAAAGAATGAAAGTATTCACAGCACCTTCCTTGCCCAGGGGCAAAGTAAAAGCAAGCGGTCGTTTTCACAGTTAATATAGTAAGATTCTAAGAAGCATAAACTGTGCTTTTCTCACCATTGTTGAAAATACCCTACTCAGGTTTCTTAATCACTTTGGGGAGTCCAGTCACTTCTGTACCTTGGGGACACTAGTAGATGTACTTGCTCTGTCCGGAGATGATAATTGACTAGTTTGAGCTGCCGGCACTCAAAAGATAGGCTTCATGCCGACAGACCATTAAATTGGTCACCCCTTTGAACTGCATATGCTGTTTCTCTGCTTCCATCATCCTGACTCCTCTTCATTTTTGTGGGACTAAGAGTAACACTGAGCAGGCTTAGGCTTTGTGTTCAGGCCAGAATCATTTCCTATGCACCACCACCACTAGGGCCACTGACAGTTGCACAGGCTGTGCACTGCACAACTCACATCCATACTCTGTACAAAGAGAGCCCAGAGTTGTGCCGTGATCCACAGAGCAGCTCTCCACAGCACTCCTAGGAGAAACCAAGGACCCAGTCACTCTGAGGGAATGATGGGTGCAACTAGCTTTAAGTCCCAGAGGTCATAAATCCAGTGCCCCCAGAAGCCTAGAAATCATATAAATGAATAAAGCAGCTTGTATATAAAAAGTGGGTGCTCAGATGATAAAGAATCTGCCTGCAATACAGGAGACCTGGGTTTGATCCCTGGGTTGGGAAGATCCCCTGTTGAAGGGAACAGCTACCCACTCCAGTATTCTGGCCTGGAGAATTCCATGGACTGTATAGTCCATGTGGTTACAAAGAGTCGGCATGACTGAACAACTTTCACTTTCATCATATAAGAAGTAGGCAATGGTGAGGCAAGCCCCTGCTCTGCAGAAAGACATTCAAGTTCAACCTAAGAAACAAACATACACACTACTATATATAAAATATAAAATAGATAAAAAGCAAGGAAGCTAGAGGAGCTTTATTGATACTAGTCAAAATAGACTTTATTTGCACAGGGAGCTAGATTCAATATCTTTTAATAACCTGTAATGGAAAAGAATCTGATAAAGAATATAGATGCATATATAATCTAAGGACTTCCCTGATAGCTCAGCTGGTAAAGAATCTGCCTGCAATGCAGGAGACACTGGTTCCATTCCTGGGTCGGGAAGATCCCCTGGAGAAGGAATAGGCTACCCACTCCAGTATTCTGGCCTGGAGAATCCCATGGACTGTACAGTCTGTGGGGTTGCAAAGAGTCGGACACGACTGAGCGACTTTCACTTCACTTCACTTCATTTCTATATTCCTATCTATAAATCGGAAACACTTTGCTGTACACCTGAAACAATTTAAATCAACTGTTCTTCAATTTTTAAAAGTCACTCTATACCCGCCTCCCCCCCCAAAAAAAAAAATAGACCGGGAGTCAGAAGGATCACCAGATCCAGTCCCCTGTTAAGCAATGTCTGCAAAGCAGGAGAGTGGCCAGCTGGCAAAGTGAAGGTGGCATAGAGTTTCACATGAATATTCTTTGTTATGTACCCATGTGAAAGGCTCCATTACTACTCCTCACACCACTGGCAAGAGCATAACTAAAAAGGTCCCAATACAAGATGCCAAAGAGCCAATCAGCTGAAGGCCATGTAATTGGGGCTGGGGTAGGGAGGGACGTTTATGTGCCAAGTGATGTGGGAAGGCCAAGGAGAAGCAGCTGCCTGGTGACTAGTGATCCTGAGCTGGACTGTCCTTGTCTGTGTTAATGGGCAGCTACTTAATCCATCATGAAGTGACAGGATAAATATAAAAGTCTCCATTTAAACTAGTAGGACTTCATCAAATGTAAGACTCTTTCCTCATCTCTAGAGGGGCGGGTGTCAAGAATGCCTTTTGAATTTACTTTCGCTCTAGAATTCTCTGAAAATATCTGACAAGAATCCCACTTATCCAGAATGGTTTTGGGGAGGGGGTGGAGTTTACAGTTAATTTACTATCTGTATCTGTTTGAGAACCACCTAATTTATGTTTCTTACTACTTTTTAAAAGTTAGGTTATTTTAAAATATATTTACAAATGAAAAACATAATTTAGTCTCTCTTCCATGACTGCTGACTACATCTTAAAACTCCCTGGACCCCGTACCCTATAAGCCCTGGCCTCCCCCGATCCCAGTAAACTCTGTAATCGTCGTCTAGTCCCTTAACCTCTCTGAGCCCCAGTTCTTACCTGTAAAAACCCCTAAAATTCTGAAGTCCTTAAATTATGTATCATAATACAATGCCAAGGCAATAAAACCTAACCTAAAAGTTTCGTTTTAGATCAAATCGCTGATGATCACTTACTTCCCTGGCACTGGGCGCTGTAGTCAGAGGCACACTGTAGAGATGTCACACAAAAATCTGCTGTTGGAACTTTTCGGTTGTTTGTCTTCCAGTTAAGTGAGAATCTGCTAAATGCTGATTTTCTTCTTTCTAGTCGTGTGAAATGATTGCTGCCCCTGTGTCATCTGCATTTCCAAATCATTAAAACATTCTGGTTATTTATGTACCTGAAACCTTCAGATATACCTAAGCGTGTTTTTTTTTCCTTCCTATGATATGTGAATTCATGTTGTCAGTAACCCAGCTCTAAGCATCTATCTCGCTAATGGGCATGCAAGCAAACCTCCATGGCATTTTCCTTTGTGGGTCTGTAATTTTTTTCTGAGACCACTTCCAAGCCTGTCCCCTCTGCTCAGAGCCCCCTCCTGTGGCCCCAGGCACCGGGCATTGTTTTCTCTCCTTGCTGTGTGCACACTGCAAGGTCCTTGCAGGCTCAAAGATCATTGTCCTACTTAGCTCAGTGAATGACTTCACAGAATTTAGATTAAGTAGTAAATAAACATCACAAACACTACCTTGAAAAGTAGCTGCCTGGAACTCACTGGCATTTGGTTCCTATGATGTAAGAAAAAGCATTTCATTAGCTCCTTGGACAGCTGGCAAAGTGAAGGTGGCATAGAGTTTCACATGAATATTCTTTGTTATGTACCCATGTGAAAGGCTCCATTACTACTCCTCACACCACTGGCAAGAGCATAACTAAAAAGGTCCCAATACAAGATGCCAAAGAGCCAATCAGCTGAAGGCCATGTAATTGGGGCTGGGGTAGGGAGGGACGTTTATGTGCCAAGTGATGTGGGAAGGCCAAGGAGAAGCAGCTGCCTGGTGACTAGTGATCCTGAGCTGGACTGTCCTTGTCTGTGTTAATGGGCAGCTACTTAATCCATCATGAAGTGACAGGATAAATATAAAAGTCTCCATTTAAACTAGTAGGACTTCATCAAATGTAAGACTCTTTCCTCATCTCTAGAGGGGCGGGTGTCAAGAATGCCTTTTGAATTTACTTTCGCTCTAGAATTCTCTGAAAATATCTGACAAGAATCCCACTTATCCAGAATGGTTTTGGGGAGGGGGTGGAGTTTACAGTTAATTTACTATCTGTATCTGTTTGAGAACCACCTAATTTATGTTTCTTACTACTTTTTAAAAGTTAGGTTATTTTAAAATATATTTACAAATGAAAAACATAATTTAGTCTCTCTTCCATGACTGCTGACTACATCTTAAAACTCCCTGGACCCCGTACCCTATAAGCCCTGGCCTCCCCCGATCCCAGTAAACTCTGTAATCGTCGTCTAGTCCCTTAACCTCTCTGAGCCCCAGTTCTTACCTGTAAAAACCCCTAAAATTCTGAAGTCCTTAAATTATGTATCATAATACAATGCCAAGGCAATAAAACCTAACCTAAAAGTTTCGTTTTAGATCAAATCGCTGATGATCACTTACTTCCCTGGCACTGGGCGCTGTAGTCAGAGGCACACTGTAGAGATGTCACACAAAAATCTGCTGTTGGAACTTTTCGGTTGTTTGTCTTCCAGTTAAGTGAGAATCTGCTAAATGCTGATTTTCTTCTTTCTAGTCGTGTGAAATGATTGCTGCCCCTGTGTCATCTGCATTTCCAAATCATTAAAACATTCTGGTTATTTATGTGCCTGAAACCTTCAGATATACCTAAGCGTGTTTTTTTTTCCTTCCTATGATATGTGAATTCATGTTGTCAGTAACCCAGCTCTAAGCATCTATCTCGCTAATGGGCATGCAAGCAAACCTCCATGGCATTTTCCTTTGTGGGTCTGTAATTTTTTTCTGAGACCACTTCCAAGCCTGTCCCCTCTGCTCAGAGCCCCCTCCTGTGGCCCCAGGCACCGGGCATTGTTTTCTCTCCTTGCTGTGTGCACACTGCAAGGTCCTTGCAGGCTCAAAGATCATTGTCCTACTTAGCTCAGTGAATGACTTCACAGAATTTAGATTAAGTAGTGAATAAACATCACAAACACTACCTTGAAAAGTAGCTGCCTGGAACTCACTGGCATTTGGTTCCTATGATGTAAGAAAAAGCATTTCATTAGCTCCTTGGAAATCTTCATCGTAATCCATCATGGTCAGATCACCTTCTGGCGCTTGTCCCAGCCTTGTTCTCACTCGGCTCACTTCTGTGCTCTCGGCTGGCCAGCCACTGAGCTTCTCATGGGCCAGCATGGCCAAATCCAAAAGCTCCATCTTTGGCTAGGAAATCTCCAGATACAAACTGCTACCCCTCCCACTGCCCTGCTTAGTCGGCTTAGGCCAGACCCGGCTCCGGCCTGCAGCTGCTGTCTACTTGTGCAATTCTAGCCCCAAACCCTGACCCCCAATGGGCAGCACCATTGCCTGCACAGTTGAGCCCACCACGGTGCCAGTGTCGTCTCTCAACTAAAAGGGGCCTCTTAGAAGTCAAAGAGTCAAGAAATTGTCTTCCTTTTTTTTTTTCCCTCATAAAATGGAATGACAGATAGTCCCTAGGATTTGTGTGACTTGAGTGTTGGCTCCTCATTGAAAAGCACATCCAGGAATGTGTGTTACCAAAGACTAGGGGATAAGGTGTTGTCCTTAGTGCTTTCATTCAACAATGAAACAGATCATCTGATGTATAATAGTAAGCCTATTTAGAGTTAAGTGATGAAGAGAAAGTGGGTTGATGTGCCAAGCACAGCAAGGCCGTTCTTGCTATGTTGGCAAGGGTGTGGAGAAAAGGAAACCTTTGTGCACTGTCATGGGAATGTAAATTAGTAGAGCCATTGTGGAAAATAGTATGGAGGTGCCTCAAAAAATTAAAAATAGTAGAACTACCATGCAATCCAGCAATCCCACCTCTGAGTCTATATCCAAAGGAAATAAAATCACTATCTCAAAGAGCTATGTGCAGCCCCATGTTTATTGCAGCATAATTCACAATAGCCAAAATCTGGAAGCAACCTAAGTGTCTGTCAACAGATGAATGGATAAAGAAGATGAGGTCTGTATGTAAATACACACATACACACAAGAGAATATTATTTAGCCTTTAAAAAAAAAAAGGAAATCTTGATGTTTGTGGCAACATGGACAAACATAGAGGACATTATACTAACTTAAATAACCCAGACTGAGAAAGACAAATATTGCATATTCTCACTTACTTATGGCATCTAAGGAAAAAAGTCAAAGTCATAGTAACAGAATAGAACGGTGGTTACCAGAAGCTGCGGGGTAGGGCCAAAGGAGAGATATTGATCAAAGGGTACAAACTTTCGGTTATAAGATGAATAAGTTCTAGAGACCTAATGTAAAGCATGGTGACTGTAGCTAATAATAGCATATAGTATACTCTCTTCACCAAGAGAGTAGATCTTGAGAGTTCTCACCACACCCCCAAAAATAAAAGATAGCTATGGGAGGTGACAGATTCGTTCATTTGTTTTTAGTGGTAATCATTTCACAGTGTATGGATATATCAAAACATCACATTGTATACCTTAAATATATCCAGTTCTCATTTGCCATCAATAAACAAACAGACAAGATGGAGAGAGGTTATTGCCGAGGCTCTGGTTCCTTTCTCTGGGCTTGTTTGCCGGGTTCTCTCACTCTCCAGAGAAGGAGAAGATTCACCCAGGGACTGGCTGTAGGGTAGACTTACGTACGTATGGCCCCTTGAGGCGGACCTTGGGTTTTCTTAAGTGTCAATATATTTCAGACTTCTGCTCACTCACTATCTCTATCTTTTGCTTTTCCTGTATCTTTCACTTTCTCTCTCCTTCCCAATGTTTTGTGACAGATCTTGTTTTGATAGTGCTAAACAACAGGGAAAACTGACCCAAAGGGGTTCTGAAAAAAATGACATTTGTTATAAAGTCTCCACCACAGGGTGCAAGAAAGAATGTCCCTGTGCAGTGCTGCTGGGCCCAGAGGCCAGCAGGGAAATGATGGAATCTTCTTGTCTGAAAGTTTTTAGAGACGATGAAAGCCATTAACGTTCCTGGAATGGCTTCGGCCCAGTTTTTTACAGAAGCAATAAGACAGGCATGATTGTCTTTGGACAGTGCTTTCAGGATGTCATACTACAGAAAGTGTCCTGTGCTGGATGAGCAGAGGATGCCCACAGCGTTCTGAGCCCGAGAGTGATTCTTGCGGGGGTGGGGGAGGTCTCTGGAACATGGCCTGACCAAGAAACGCAAAGCACTCCCCAACCCCGAAGCACAGAGCCAGCCCTTTGGCGTCCCCTTGTTTATCGCCTAGACAAACCTCTCAAGTAGAGTAGGCCAATTTTAGGAACTGAGGCGCATCAACCATGAGGGGCTGGGAAAACCACAATCAGGACGTTGGCACTAACTGTACGTGGGGTCTTGAGCAGGCCAGTCAACCTCCTTGAGTTTCTGTTTCCTCATTCATTCATTCATTCATCCTATAGATGTTTATCAAAGGCTGTACCAGGAGACAGCGTTCTAGGTGCTGGATGAACCTAGTGAACACACAGAGCTGACATTACAGTAGGGGAGAAGGAGAGATAGAAAATAAATAAATGCAACATGGACTTTGTTGGATGCCACTGAGGAAAATAAAACAGGGGAGGGGGTTAAGGATCATCAGGGTTCACATATTGCCATTCTGAATAGGGTGGTCAGGAAAGGCCTGATTGGAGGATGACTTTTTTTTTAATGTATTGATTTATTTTATACTTGGCTGCATTGGGTCTTAGTTGCAGTGCGTGGGAGCACATGGGATCTTAGCTGCGATGCTAACACTTCTCTCTCAGCTGTGGCGCACTGGGCTTAGTCACTCCGAGGCACGTGGGACCTTAGTTCTCTGACCAGAAATCGAACCTGTGTTTACTGTCTTGGAAGGTGAATTCTTAACCACTGGACCACCAGGGAAGTCCCTGGGGGATGAATTTTGTATAAACACCTGAAAAAGGTGAGGGAGACAGCCGTGCTGACCTGTAGAGGAAGAGTGATCCAGGTGGAAGGAATGGCAAGGAAGAGGCCCTGAGGCTAGAACGGCCTGGCCTGTTTGACACATAGTAGTAACACGAACAAAGGGTACGTGGAAGGTGGCACAGCAGAGAAGAATCAGGGACAAGCAGGCGCATTACCTTTCCTTGGAATGAGCTGGGAGGCCAGTGGAGGGTTTCACGGGAAAAGATAACTTTGACTGCTGGGTGAGGATAAATTGAAAGAGGACAAGGGCATAGCAAGGAAAGCACTGAAGATACTGAGGCAGCAAACCAGGCCTGACATGAGAGCCCAGACCAGGGCAATAGCAGTGAAGTGGTGATCAGTGTTAGATTCCGGTAATATTTTTTTTTAAAGTTTGCAAACATCTGTTTGATTGGCTGCGCAGCTTGAGGGCTTTTCATTCTCTGACCAGGGATCAAACCTCGGTCCCATGCAGTAGAAGCATGGGGTCCTAACCACTGGACCACCAGGGAAGTCCCTCTGGTAATATTTTGAAGGTAGAGCTTATGGGATTATTCTGTAGATTAAATACAGGGTGAAAGAGAAAGAGTTAAGGGTAACTCCACGGTTTGAGTAGACTGTTGGGAGGATGAAGTTGCTGTTACCTGGGATTGGTGAAAGCCTGAAGGAAATAGGTTTCAGATGGTGCAGGTGGGGCAGGATTAGGATTTCTGTTTTGTACATATTAAGTCTGAGATGCCTATTAACATCTAGGTAGAGTTGTCTGCTACACAGTAAGGACATACACATGTCCTACTCTTGAGACCTCATGGACTGTAGCCCGCCAGGCTCCTTTGTCCATGGGATTCTGCAGGCAAGAATACTGAAGCGGGTTGCAATTTCCTTATTCAGAGGATCTTCCCTACTCAAGGATCTAACCTGGATCTCTTGCATTGCAGGCAGATTCTTTACCATCTGAGCCACCAAGGAAGCCCTTTCAGAGTTGTCTGCTACACAGTAAGGATATACATGATTGAGATTCATGGGAGAAATCTAGCCCAGAGATAGAGTTTTAATACCAGAGTATTGGGGATATTGAAAGTCCCCAAGACCATAATGAGTAAGTATAGATAGAAAAAAAAAGAGAGAGAGTTGTCTTAGGATTGATTCTTGAGTCTTTCCAGAACTAAGAGGTCGTAGAGAAAAAGAGGAGGCGATAGGGTAAACCAAGAAAGAGCAGCTATTGAAATAGAAAGAAAAGCAAAAACAAGAAAAATGTAGTGTGTCAGAAGCCAGGTAATGAAAGTATTTCAAGGTGGAGAGAGTGATCAACTATGTCAGATGAAGTTGATAGTGAGCTAAGGTGAAGGTTGGAAATTGACCATCCAGTAATTTGGAAGCCATTCATGATTTCGTTGAGCACTTGGGAAAGCAATAGGAGCAAAAACCATTTGGGTTCTGTTCTAGCAAGAAGAAGAGTAGTATTTGAAGAAGTTCACATAGGCTACATTTTTTTTTTAAGCCTTTGATTTAAAGCGAGTAGAGAGGTGAGCCAGAAACTGGTGGGAAATAGAGTCCCAAGAGGTTTTCTTTGGGCTTTTGTTTTCAGTAGGGAGAAATTCCAGCACACTTGCCCCTGAAGATAAAGATTATCAATATTCACTCATATCCAATTTTCCTCTCTTTCCTGCACACACAAGAAGACCACATTCACAATTAGGTGTGCTGGGTAACTAGATCCAGCCAGTAAAAGGTGAGAGGAAGTCACATGTCACTTCTAGCCTGAGGCAGTTAAGAGTAAGCCTGAGCTCTTCATGTTCTTTTTTATCCATTGAACTGGTGTCAGAGAACTCCTAGGTGGTGGAACCACAACCTAGATTCTTGAGTCACTGTTGGAGGAGAGCCATCTGACTCAAATCAGACTGTGACATGAATGAGGAATTAACTTTTATGTTAAGGCATTAAGACTTAGTGTGTGTTTGTTTGCACAGCAGAGCTTATCCTGACTCATACTTGGGTGGATGGGAAAGTTCCAAAAGAGAGAGAAAAGTTGCTGATATGGGAGACACAAGACTAGTCCCTAAAAGAATTGCTCTTGATGACTTGAAAGGGGGTAGGATCTCCTGAACAAGTGGGAATACTCAACTTAGCAAGGTTCGTCTTTCAAAATTGATGGAGTTGAACTGGATGATCCCTGGCTACCTAGCCTAGGCAACAAATTGATGGTCTTTGAATTTTTCTAGGTTCCTACTGGAGGGAGAGAAAAAAAAAATCCTGCAAGTCAGAAAGAGAGGCAAGATGTTTGGATTGCTGCTGCTGCTGCTGCTAAGTCACTTCAGTCGTGTCCGACTCTGTGTGACCCCATAGACGGCAGCCCACCAGGCTCCCCCGTCCCTGGGATTCTCCAGGCAAGAACACTGGAGTGGGTTGCCATTTCCTTCTCCAATGCATGAAAGTGAGAAGTGAAAGTGAAGTCGCTCAGTCGTGTCCGACTCAGCGACCCCATGGACTGCAGCCCACCAGGCTCCTCCGTCCATGGGATTTTCCAGGCAAGAGTACTGGAGTGGGGTGCCATTGCCTTCTCCGATGTTTGGATTGAGAGGTAGGGAAAGACCAGGGAGATGGAAGGCAGATTGGTCTGGAAAGGAGAGAATCATTCGGCTTCAGAAGAGATGTGAGCTCACTTCTCTTCTGTTTGTAAATCCTCCCTGACCTTTTGGAAATGGTCTTACGAGAGTTCACAGATGACAGCTCAAGAGCTGTAGAACCCCTGGGCTATTTGATAACCAAGAACACAGACAGTTTGTAGAAAATGTAGATCACTACTCTATAACCATTTCAGAAATATCTTGAAAAAATTATTTTCAGTTAATGATGTCAATGTCCATGTGTATATGCAGGGAGTAACAATACTGGGTAACAGTTTGCCTTTCAAGTCTGCTCTTCAGATTAATGAAATGTGATAAGTTAAACTTCTTGGAAGGATGGTGCTATATAGACAGTAGGTGTTATTATTCCCCTAGAAGGAAAGCACAACCTTCTCTGATGAAATGACTCTTACCTCAGGGTCCTCATTAAAAGCTGTGGTGCAATTTTCCAAGTTGCATTAGTGAGACTTGGCAGCAGATGAAAAAAAAAAAAAAAGGCAAATAAATAATAAGTCAAAATATCCCAGGTAACTACTTGCTGGCAAGTAAGAAGTTTTCAAGTCCTAGACTCATGCTGATAATTTTGAACTGCCTGAAGGCAGAACATATTTATAGTTACACAGAGGTGACTTCCAGCCCTGAAATCTGGGCCTCAGTCTCAGATGGGGGTGCAATAAAAGCAAAGCCACAAAATGGGGTGTTAATGCTATTGTGATTCCATCTCTGAAGGCTGCTTAGTGGCACTGCTACAGAGGGAAGGAAATCTGGGGTGAAAATAGCCACAGCAATAGCTAATTTTAAAACTGAAATAGATAAGCTATTTCCAAACCTCTTACATTTTCTAAATCCTGAGACCAGTAAGTCCTATTTAAAGAACTTTAAGCAGAGATGTGTTCCTCTTTTGGCATAGTAGAAGGAGTTAAGTAGACAAAAAACTAAGACCTGTCTAAGAATTATTTTTAAGTGACCTGATTTCAAAGCCAGTTTTAAGACTTTCTTTGACTATACCTATTTCCCCCTGTATAATGTAGGATGAAAACGGTCATCAACATTTTAAAATAGGTCCATTTATAAAAACCTTTGACAGTAAAGTTGTTTGAATTAAATTTTGTAGAAGTAGTTTTCAGTGTATCTATTCATTTTAAAACTCTTCTCTCTATATGAATTAAACATCCGGTACATTTCTTTCTTTGCTCTGTTATGGAATCTCTTAGCTATTTCAATTAAAATTAGTAATAGCTTTAAAGACAAGAGTTCAGAGCTATAAAGTTCTTCACTTGATCAGGAATCAGAAGTATTATTTTTGTCATATTTAATCATAGAACCCAGGCCTTTAACAGGATACTTAATTAAACTTTTAATTCATGATAAGAAGTTAAATAGCACGTGGGACGGTTTTTTCAAAATTATTTCCACTTCCCATCCAGTTTACGCGCCCGCCCCCCCCCACCAAAAAAAAAGGTGTGATAGACATAATAGCTGTCAGCCAGGGGTATTATAGGTCATGCCAACATGAGCTGGCAGCAAGCCATTGTCCAATTAGCATGGCTTTATCGATGCAGAGTAATCACTCTTGAGTACAGGGTTGAGTCACTCATGGTGTAGTGGTACTTCACTTGAGCCAGCGCTTCTTAGAATAGGTTTCTTGTTCACTGTTATTACCTGTCCTCCTTTGCCAATAAAAACGCAGGACCATTTAGACTGAAAGCCGAACAGGAGAGAAACATTGATTATAGATCTCATTTCTCGTTGCTTCCTGAAAACTGAGATTGCAATTAAACAGTGAAAGCATGGTGTGTTTTTTAAATGAGTTACAAGAAAATACAGTTTCCACACCAAATTACTCAGAGTTGGAATCCAAGAATTGGTTTTGATTCTGTCTTTTCTTTGGCAGCTCTACCACTTGGCGCAAATGGGAGGATATCAGTAAAATTACCTAATCATTTTAATGGATTCACATTCCATTCAGAAACTTGGAATGTCCCCAAACATCTTCAGGTTTCGGCTCTATTGTCAGAGTGTCCATGACATTTCTGGAGGTGTTCTATACAAGCAGACAACTTTGGAAAGGGACCCTTCTTATGGTGAGAACACCTGGAATCTTGGTTGGACAAGTTGTAAACCAGGAAATTGATTCAGAAAATTCCTGAATAAAAGGGAGCATATCCAGGCGTTGTAGTGGTATGTGGTTTTCAGTAGAAAAGGCTGTTCTTAGAAACACAAAGAAAGTAAAATAGTTGTTGGCATTCATCAGTTAATACCTTTCTGTTTTTTTTCTTGTTTGTTTGGCTTCTTAACCAAATCACAGGCCAGACAAAGGGGTAGATTGGTTTTGCTTTCAGGGAGCAAGTAACAATGGCACTTTTGGTTTCCTGATATTTCAGAAGTGTTTCTTTTTAATTTACTTGGTACACATAGCAAAATCTTTCATTGTGCCATCGACTCCTCAAATATGTTGACAGTCTCTCTCACTGACATTGGCACCTCTTCCGAGCTCACTGGTGATGCAGTGAGCTTTCCTGTCTGAGCTGGACTTCTGTGTGCAGCCTGGCAAAGGCTGTGTGTGAAAAAGTGAGAGCGCTCAGCACCCTGGGTGGGATGGAGCCAGGCCCTCAATGTGAGCACGTTTCTTGACTGATTGGCAGCAAAGAGAACTGGCAGCTGTTCCCAAGCAAGCCAAAAAGTTGGCCCAGGGATGGGAGAAAAAAAGGCTGGTATTTAGCCAACAAAAGATTCCTGAGTTTAGAAGGAAATCAAAGGAAGGATATGGAAGGTCACAATTACAGGCCTCCAGCTTGAAGTAACAACGATTTCGTTTTGTCTTCTGCTGGTATAGAAAAGAGTATTAAATAAATGTCATCGCTACTCATTTTTTCCCAGTTCTTTATTTTTGAGTCTCCATTTTTGTTCTCTTGGTTTGTTTATTTTTTATTTCTCCAGATGCAAAACCGAATGACAGGTTATTCTTCCTAAAAGTAGTATAGGGATGATGCTATTTGCAGAGGTGGCATCAGTGACCAGAAATAGGTAAAATAGAGCAGGTCTCAGAGAGCACAGCCACATGCATGAGTGCCAAGCCGTGCAGAATGGCACAGGTTGGGATGGAGTTATGTACCCTCTGACTTCACAATTTATCTACTACTCTTAGTTTATTACTTACTAAAAGAGAAGAGTGGGAAAAACAGGAAAGTTCCTAAAAGACCAGGAAAATGTCTGCTGAGGGATAGGATCCTCAAGGGTCTCGCTCTGTAACGATAAGCAGTCTTGTACCACGAGAGACACTGTCACATTTGCTGTCATTTTTCCTTCCAAGGAATACCCTAGACTATGTGAGAATATTCTTTCTGCCAAGCAGAGCTGTTGTATCCCAGGAATTAAGTGGTACCCTACAACTAGGAAAGTGGGAAGATTAAAAATATGGACCACCAAGATTCAGGGGTAAGAAATATGCAGGGTTCTAAGAGAAGATGTTTGAAGCACACCTTTTGTAACTCTGGGGATTTGGGTGGCAGGTGACTTAAATCCTTCAGATTTGTAGGATATTCATGGGGCGAAATGAGATGACCTTTCCTTTTCTGTTCAACAATCTCTCCTCGCCTCCTGTTTGAGGCTATTACGGTAGATGTCGACCAGATGTTTTCTTGCGAGCAGAAGAAATAGTATCCTGGCTACATGTGGGGGATCTCAGCTCTTTTCAAGGATATTTTTATAATAGTGCAAGATGCTGGACACTGGGGTAGGGTAGAAACAAACACAGAATTACCTCCAGAGATGTGTGTGTGTGCTTAAAGGACAAACGGGTCCTTTAAGCCTTTAAGATGGCTTAAGGACAGTTCTTCATAGAAAAAGAGGAATGGACTTGGGGGGGCCTTAACCTAGAAATATCAAATAAGACCATCTCCTCCAAAGAGCTTACAATATATTAATAGTTGAATAATCAAGGCAAACCATAGAAATCAAAAGGTGTGAACAATTCAAAAGCATTCATTGTAGATGCCACGCCACGTGTTAGCCATTGTTTTTGCTGCTGAGGTTCCAATGGGGTGGTGGGATGGGGTTTTCCTTCCATCTCCTAAAACCAACTCTCACTGGATTGATCAGACTTTCTCAGGGAATGAGAAGAAAGAAATCCTTCAGGAACGGATGCTGATGCTACAAAGGTCCCAAAAGAAGCAGTAACAGGGCCTTGAGGAGTCATCTCTGATTAGCACAAAGGGTAGGTTTGGAGAAATAATTCAAAAATAGGATCAGATTCCATGAGGCCTTCTATGAAAGAATAAAGTTTAGACAAAGAATTTAATCTTCATTGAGTAGCCAATAGTTGTGAGCCAAAAAGTGAGCCCAAATGGAACATGATAAAAAGAAATTTAAAAAATAGCTGTCTAGCAATGGAATGTTGGATGGATGGGTTCATAGACTACTTCAGACAGAGGGCACAGTCAGGAGGCTCACCTGGTCCCGACATGAACTGACAATGGTTTGTGCCTGGTGATGAGCTGAGAGGTCCCAAAAACCGAGGGTGGGACTCATCAGTGGGGAGAGAGGCTGTCCAGCCTTCGTGTCTGTCTATGGCGCTTTATATGTTCACAAGGCACCAAGAGTGCACAGCTGATGATACAGATATGAGGAACACAGGCCCATAGGGCGTGGCTGAGACATGGGGAATTGCGGACCTCTCTGAGAAAAGAGATGGCTTCCCTGGTGGCTTAGCCGTAAAGAATCTGCCTGCCAAGCAGGAGACTCAAGTTCAGTCCCTGGTTCAGGAAGATCCCCTGGAGAAGAAAGTGGCAACCTGCTCCAGTATTCAATATTCAACCCGCTCCAGGGTTCTTACCTGGAGAATCCCATGGACAGAGGAGACTGGAGGGCTATAGTTCACAGGGTCAAAAAGAGTTGGGCACAACTGAGTAACTAAGCAGCAGCAGCAGCTGGGACAAGAGAAGAGAAAAAAGGGCCAGGGCTCACACTGAACTCCTGCACTGGAACTCTCATTGCTGGTTCCTCCACTAAGAACAGTCTTCTCTGGATGACTGGTTTTCAGTTTATCTTTGTTTATTTGCGAAATAGTTAAGCCTCAACAGTTTACTGGACTGAAGGTACCTATAGAGGAGCTCCCTAAATGACCTTTTAGGGAGTATGCCTCCCAGGGGATATTGTGATCATCACACCTTACATAGCACAGATGGATGCAAGGACCTACAAGAAGATACATACGAATGAGTTCTGTTTGAGAATGTGTTCATAAGTCCAATTTGTTTGTAAAGTCCAACAAAGTTAGCCTGCTGCTGCTACTGCTAAGTCACTTCAGTCATGTCCGACTCTGTGTGACCCCATAGACAGCAGCCCACCAGGCTCCCCCATCCCTGGGATTCTCCAGGCAAGAACACTGGAGTGGGTTGCCATTTCCTTCTCCAATGCATCAAAGTGAAAAGTGAAAGTGAAGTCGCTCAGTCGTGTCCGACTCTTCAAGACCCTATGGACTGCAGCCTACCAGGCTCCTCCGTCCATGGGATTTGCCAGGCAAGCGTACTGGAGTGGGGTGCCACACGTACCCAAATAACACAATCGGCTATATAGTACTGTACTTAATAGGTTTATAATGCTTTTCACACAAATAGTATGTACATAAAAAACAAACCCAAAAAATAAAATGTTTCTAATTTTACAGTACAGGACCTTGAGAAGTACAGGAGTACAGTCCATCAGCTGGCATACAGGGACTGGCATCGCGTGAACAGGCAAGATGCGTTACTGATGGGAGGAGAGAGAGAAGGTGGGAGATGGTAGAGCTGAAGGATCGTCAGCAATGGGAGATGGAAGGCAAGCTGCAGTGCCACTCACGTCTGATGTTGATGGCACAGATTCTGGTTCCTTGCTGGAACCGGACGTACATTCGCATCTTTGAAATTTCACAACTTGAAGTTTTGTATGTAGGGGACTTACTGTACTGAATTTCTGGAGGACAGAGCTTCTAGAAATACCTCCAGGGCGTTTGTAATCCAGTGCCACCTATTTTAAAGTGTTAGGAACAAATTCAGAAAAGGTGTTCACTTATGGTTAAAGCCATTATGATGAATGTTTGGTGGACATTAGTACAGTAGCTAAGCAACACAACAAGGTACAAAGTGACAACACACACACACGCTCTACACACAAACCCAGGCAGGAATCAGTCTGAGCATCACTCCTGGTGAGTCACCTTGGAGTTAGATGTCTTCTGATGATATCCATGAAATACACACCCTTCTCAGTGATGTGTTCTGTGTGCAACTTGACCTCATAAAACCTTTAGATATAATTTCCAGTTAGAGGAAAACCAGTGATTAGAAAAACAAGCATAACAACAGCCTGAGGGAGCAATGGGGCAAATCCAGAAGGTGGGACATCCTGCAGGACAAATGACCTGATTTCTTCAATGAGTCAGTGTCATAAAAGTGGGACTATGCTAAATTAAACAAGAGTTAAGGGATTTAAAAACCAGATGCAGAATATGGTCCTGGAGTGGTTACTCATTTGGATAAACCAGTTATAGAGAACCTTTGGGGGAAAATTGTAGAAATTCAAATGTGGTCTGGATATTAGAGGAAATTTCCCTGAAATGGAAAGCTGGTAATAATTGGAAAAGGCAGACTGAGAAACAATAGGCCCAGTATGATCTTAGTTTGATTAAAAAATACAAACTCTAAGTGTATGTGTGTGTGTATAAAGGAGACAAAGTACATGTGCTAAAGTGTTAAGAGTGGTGACCTGTGAATGGTGGGAACGTGATGGGTTTTGTTTTGCTTCTCTGAATTTCCAGTTTCCTACAGCATACATTATTACATTTCTGCGATAATAAAAAGGTTATTTGAACAGTTCAGTGGATAGAAAGGAAGGAAGGAATGAAGATCAAGTGGAGTGTGGAGCATGATGCTGTAAAATGTACAACTCTGCAGTATAGTACTAATGTGTGATTTCACAAGTTCTGTGACCCCATCAGGTTTCTTTCTAGAAGCACCAGTGCTCCTGGTCCCTTCCTTCCAGCTCAGGGCCCTCCATGCACCTAAGAGACTAGAGTCCTTAACCTGGACCAAACCACACTTGCACTCAAAGTCTCATTGGTGAAATGAAAATTAACCCCCAAAGCGGTAAAGGGAATAGATTTCTTCTAGTTCCTTCTTATTAAAAGTTTAAGCCCTTTTTTCATATTTCAATTTACCATGATCATTGAAACTTACAGATGCTCTTCCTTCCTGTATATTCTCTAGAGTTACTCCTCTGGAAATTACTAGTGTTATTTTCAGTGAAAATAGCGCAGATGTTTTCCAAGACTCTGACCTTCTGCATCTCCAGATAGAGAAGGAAATTCTCACTGTCTAGTCAAATCTTGTGCAACTTTGAAGGATAAGAATCTGCCTGCCAAGGCTGGGACATGGGTTCGATCCCTGGTCTGTGAAGATTCCACATGCTGAGGAGCAGCTAAGCCCGTGTGCTGTAACTGCTAAGCCTGTGCTCTAGAGCCTGCAAGCCGTAACTACTGAGCCTCCATGCCGCAACTACTGAAGCCCACACCTACAGTCTGCGCTCCGCAACAAGAGAAGCCACCGCACTGAGAAGCCCACATACTACTAGAAAAAGTCCATGTGCAGCAACAGAGACCTAGAGCAACCACATAAATGAACGAACCAAAAGTAAAAGAAGCTGCTCCCATCCTCAGCCTGGATTTGTTCAAAGAAGACACCATAAGCCGTCCCCGGATCCTTGAAAGCCTGGACCGCTGAGAGCCCTGCAATAATGAGATGGTTTCCCTCCTTCACGCCCAAAGTCTGCAAGAAGACAACTGACAGGTGTGAGTGACTGAGATTTCAGGAGCGAGCCAAAATAGAAAGTGATGCTCCAGTGGACCTGCACCTGTAAGGCTCACACTGGTGTTTAAAGCAACTTAATGCAAACTGCTTCCTACTCTGTGGTCAGTGGAATACTGATTCTTCCTTACTTCCTCCCCAGGAGCCTCCAGAAATGTCTTTTAAGTTTTTTAAAAAGTGATTTTTCTCTGAAATCAATCTTTAGCTTGTTTTCCTGGGAAATCTATAGCTCTTTAACTCTTCTAGGATCTGAGTATTAGTCTGCTCAGACTGCCGTAACAAAAATAGCACAGAATGGGTGGCGTAAGCAACAAATTTATTTTCTTTCAGCTCTGGAGGCTAGAAGTCCAAGACTGAGGTGTCTGCAGGTTTGGTTTATCCTAAAGCCTCTCTCCTTGGTTTGCAGATAGCCACCTTCTCTCTGTGTTCTCACATGGACTTTGCTCTGTGCACAAGGAAAGAGAACATTGGTGTCCCTTCCTCTTTATGTAAAGATGCCAGTTCTGTTAGCTCAAGGCCTCACCCTTACAGCCTCATTTAACCTTAATTACCTCCTGAAAAGACCTGTCTCTAAATATGGTTATCTGGTGATGAGGATTTAAGCATATGAATTTGAGGAGACACAATTCAGTCCATAATGACCCACTCAAAAAGAATAGGATAATCATGATGATGTTTGGTAGAAACCAACACAATACTGTAAAGCAATTATCCATCAGGTTTTAAAAAATGGATTTTTATGAGTAACAAAACAACATGTATGCTGGATTATCCATGCATGTACAGCCATGCAACTGCATACTGTGCAGCTATATAGAAGAAAAAAAAGATCTTCATGTGCTGCTATGAAATAATTTCCAGGATATATTTTGGAAGGCAAAAGCAAGATGCAGAAGCATACATACACTAGGTATGGTATGCTTCCTTTTGATTAAGAAACAAGGGGAAATATGGATATGTATTTATAATGCATACATATATAAAATATAAAAGAAATGGAAAAGATAAAAGTTATGAAAAAGTGACCTCTGGAAAGTGGGCTAAAACAGAGTGAAAGAATTTAAGATGCAAGTAGCTTTTCTAAATGTATCTTTTTATTTGGTTTTGACTTTTGAACCATTTAAATGTTTTATGTAATCAAGAAATTGAAATTTAATCAAAAAGATGAAAAGTAGGGAATTCCTCAGTGGTTCAGTGGTTGACTTCACGCTTTCACTGCCGAGGGCCTGGGTTCAGTCCCTGGTCAGGGAACTAAGATCCCATAAGCCTCACAGTGTGGCCAAAAAAAAAGATGAAAAACAGCAAACTTTAAATTTTAAATTTAAAATAAATAGAAAAAATGAACTCTGTATATTAAATTGGTTAACTAACCACACAATAAAAGGATAAATTAGATTAACTTTTGAACATAGTTTTATGGCTGGACATCCTCTATGAGACATTCTTCAAGACAGCTGGCCTGAACTTTTCAAAAGTGTCACTGCCATTAAAGACAAAATGATGAGGTCAAAGAAAATTAAGTGGGACCAAATTCAGTAAGTGGTCTTAATAGGCTCCCAAACTGGAAAAAAAATCTGTGAAGGACATTCTTGGAGCAATTTAGAGACTCTGAATGCAGACAGTATAGTGTGATTTATAACACTGTGCCAACATGACTTTTCTTGGGTAGGAAACTGGTATTTTGGTTTTGTAGAATATTCTTGTTCTCAGGAGATACATACTAAAGTTTCTAAGAATGAAATGTCATGATATACTTTTGAATGGTTTTGGAAAGGTTTGAATGGTTATGTGGTGGAGTGTGGGTGTATGTATGTGTATAGATAGATAATAAAGATATAGAGAAGAGATCACACTTTTTCTTTTGCTTAAAACACCAGAGGTATTAAACAGCTTCAGGCACAGTTCAATCAAGGAGAGCACGCAATTTAGCAAAATTTAAAACTGTTGGTGAGCTGAAATGAAAGGTATGTGGATGTGCATTTAATTTTCTGGATTAAAAAAATGGGGGGAAAACTAATGGATTTGCATCGATTTTGTCATAAAGGTGCTCCATTCAGTAGAAGCACTTACTGAGCATCTACTCTGTGCCAAGCTCTGTTCTAAGTGCTGGAAATGTAGCCATGAACAGGACAAAATAAGTTGGTGCTCTCATGGGCCTACATTTTAACACAAGAGACAAATAAGAAAACAGGTAACTTTAGATTGTGACGAGTGCTAAAAACAAAATAAAACAAGATGATGTGCTAGACAGAAGGAGAAGTGACATTAGATAGGGTGGACATGGAAGGATTCTCCAAGGAGGAGACTTTGGCACTAAGACCTGAGTGACCAGAGGGAGCCATTCATTCATTGGCCAGATTTGCCCTGAGTGCCAGCCGTGTCTGCTCTTCTATGCACCCGGTGTAGCAGGGAACAGAACACACTCTGCCTTCCCAGAGCTTATGTTCCCATTAGGGGCAACATATAAGAAGCAAGAATACGTAAGTTAGTGATCAACATAACAGGGGAAAATAAAGCAAGGAGCCTAGTAGTTAGTGAGGACAGGAGTTGAAGTTGCGTTTTGTTTCATTTTGGCATTGCAGCTTTTAAAAAAATTTTTTGAAGTATAGTTGATTGATACTGCTTCAGGTATATGCCGAAATGATTCACTTATACATATACATATAAGCCCCATGTATACATATTATTTATGTGTATATATATATGTACATATACATTGTTTCTCAGATTCTTTTTTCATTATCGGTTTTCATAAGATACTGAATAGAGTTCACTGTGATATATAGTAAGACCATATCTATTTTATATATAGTAGTATGTATTTGTTAACTCTCAGTTCCCTATTTATCTCTCCCCACCCCTTTCCCATTTTGTAACCATAGGTTTGTCTCTATGTTTGTGAATTTATTTCTGTTTTCTAAATAAATTCATTTGTCCTGGGATTTTTAGATTCCACGTATAAGCGATATTATATAATATTTATCTTTATCTGACTTACCTCACTTAGCATGATAATTGCAATAATGCTACTAATGGCATTATTTCATTCTTTTTGATGGCTGAGTAACATTCTATTATATATATGTACCACATCTTCTTTATCTGTTCATCTGTCCATGAACATTTAGGTGGCTAGCTGAAATTCTCGATATGACAGTTCAGAAAGGGCTCACCAAACAGGTGACTTAACAGAGACGAAGTCTGAGCTGGCCTGTTGAGAGGAGACAGCACATAGAGGGCATGATGGTCATATTAGTGACTTTGGCTTTTATATCAGTGAGATGGGATCCTTTGGAAGGTCCTGTTAGGTAGGTAGAATAGGGAAAAGGAGTCCAAAATGGTGGTGGCTAAAAGAAAAGGAAGGTCCAAGGACCAGAGTAAAGACTTCAGGTAGAACAAACAGCACTCCTGGCTAAGCCCAATTTGCATAGGGCAGACCCAGGTGGAGGAAAAAACATATAAAAGGAGGAGTCAAAGCACCTTCTCTCTCTCTTTCTCTCCCGTGTGTGTGTGCTCTTTCTCTCTCTCTCCCTCTCTCACTCTCTCCCTCCCTCCCCAGAGCACTCCTCTACTCTCTTCTCTTCGAGCCTTTGGGTTGGCATGCCCTGACGCTTTGCTTCGAGGATGGATTCTCCTGCTATCTTCTAAATAAAATAGAGCTGTAACACTGATTTGCCTAAGAGCTATAACACGGTTTGTCCAAGACCCGAGAGCTGTGACACGCCGAGGGCTTTAATGTCCGTCGCTCCAAATCTTTGTTGTGACGAGACAAAGAACCGAGGAACATACACTCGCGTGACAGTTCTAGATAGGACAGTGGAGAAGGAAATGGCAACCCACTCCAGTATTCTTGCCTAGAGAATCCTGTGGACAGAGGAGCCTGGTGGGCTGCCATCCATGGGGTCACACAGAGTCAGACACGACTGAAGTGACTTAGCAGCAGCAGCAGCAGACAGGAAGGTAACATCATCCAGCCTGTCTTTCTAAAGGATGGCCCTGGATGCTGGGTTGAGGATAGGCTACAGAGGGGCAAAAGCAGAAGTAGGGATACCAACTAAGCACTGGTAGGGATACCAACTAAACAACTAATTATTGCTTCAGTAAGTCAAGCGAGGGACTTCCCTGGTGTTCCAGTGGTTAAGACTCCATGCTCCCAATGCAGGGGCCATGGGTTCGATCCCTGGTTGGGGGACTGAGATCCCACGTGCCACACAGTGTGACCAAATAAAAAGTAAATAAAATGAATAATTCAAGCGAGAGGTAGTTTGTAGGTGGGTGGTAGCAGGGGAGGAATGCAAAGGCTTGGAATCTGACTCTGTTTTGAAGGTGAAACTGCCAGGACTTCCCACTAGCTGATTGGAAGTGGGATATGAGAGAAAGAAAAGTATTCACGATGACTGAGGTTTTGGCCCTAAGAACCGGAAGGATGGGAGTTGCCCTGAACTGAGGTGGGAAAGAAAAACTGCCTGAGGAGCAGGTTTGAAAGAGGACGTGAGGTGTGGGGTGGGTGAAAGGCAGGACCTGGGGGTCATCAGCAGTGAGGCAGAGGGAAGGGCAAAAGACTGAAGATCCACTGAGAATTTCACCACGGGCTTGTGCAAGGGCAATTAAGGTTACCTTGGATAAATCTTCTCATAGAATTGTTTTTTCATTTACAAATTAACCTATTGGTCACTTGCGTTCCATCCACTCAAATGAAAGGTGAGTTCCCAGTTGGCACTGTTACTTGCCTCTCGGAGTCTGGCTCCCTTGTGGAGATGCTCCTGTGTTCTGGATACTGGGAGGAAGTTTTGTTGGGAAAGGGGGATTTTGTGCTGAAGACGTGGCTCTGTTCACAGTGACATGTGAGGCGGCGTTGGTGGGAGTGGCCCTGCAAGGTTCAGCCAGGGTGTCACAGTGGTTCCCAGACATTTTTTGCCAGTGACCCCCTTGACATGTGACTGAATTTCACAGACTGCCTTTCAGTTTTGAACCCAAGCTTTCCTTCCTTCTGTGCCCTCCGCCTGCATCCACAAGGGACACACATTCTAAGCATATTTCGTTCCTCAAGAGCAGGCTCTGGCAGCTCAGAGTCTATTCATTCACATTCCATGGCCTCTTCTGCGCTCCTTCCAAGATTCCGACAGAGGCTACACTTAAAATAATGAGGCTTTATTGATTCAGATTCTTCCTCCCCCAGAAAGATGCTGAGAACTTTTCATGGGAATTCTTGAAGAATCGTTGAGATCTTGTGGACTTCAGAGAGTGTTCTTGAAAGCAGGACTCAGACAGGACCTTCAGAAGAGGTTTATTGATGGATATGATGGGCCTTGAGCCCACTTTGCTGGGAGGACCCTCTCTAAGTAGCTGTAACATGTCCAGCCCCAGACTACACTCCAGGGACCTCCCTTTCTAGCCAGTGCCAGAAATAGAATCCAGGGTGAGTCTGCCCTCTTCCTCTCTTTCATTGCTTCCCTTCCCACCTCCCTCGTTTATTTAAAAGCCATATCAATCAAAAAAGGCCAGCCACAAAAAGATAAATAGTGCACAGTTCCACTTAAATGAGGTATCTAAAGTACTCAGATTCATAAAAATGGAAATAGCCTGGTGGGTACCAGAGGCTGGGTCCTAGGATTTCAAAGGGAGTGGTTTAATGGTTGCAGAATTTCAGATTTTTAAGGTGAAAACATTCTGGAGCTTTGTTTTATAGCAATGTGAGTATACTTAATATGGCTGAACTATGCCCCTGAAATTGATTCAGATGGTAGATTTTCTGTTAGGCTTTTTTTTTTTTTCCACAACTTTTTAAAAGACACATTAACAGCATTACTTGCCCAAAAGGAAAAACATACAAGTTCTAAAAAGTGGAATGCCTTCAGACAGAGCAAACAAGCAGAGTCTGAGGGTAAGGCTTTTATAACTGTAGGTGTTTCATCATCTTTCTGGATGCATGTATAGTGTGTGTGTGTGTGTGTTTATGTGTGTGAGTGTAAGCACTACAGCATTTTGTACACATGTGTGGGTCTTCCAGATGTTATTATCATTACATCGTAAGAAAAGACATCAAAATCACCCCTGAGTTACCCAACACATCCACTGGTCAGTCCTCTGCTAGGTTTAACATTAGTTAGTACTCTAGTTCCACTCCACTTGGGGGCAAATTTCTATCTAGTTCATACGGTTCTTACTTAAAATGCAGTTGTCTTTTGTTCAGAAGTTCCTGAAATTCTTCTTCCTTTGGGGTTTCCCTGGTGGCTCAGAGGTTAAAGTGCCTCCTTCCAATGCAGGAGACCCAGGTTCGATCCCTGGGTCAGGAAGATCCCCTGGAGAAGGAAATGGTAACCCACTCCAGTATTGTTGCCTGGAAAATCCCATGGACGGAGAAGCCTGGTAGGTTACAGTCCATGGGGTCGCAGAGTCGGACATGACTGAGCAACTTCACTTTCGTGCTTCCTACACACTTGGGCGCTTTTTTCCAATCAGTTGTTGAATTGGATAATTCCCTGAATCCTAAGCAGTCTGACCTCCACTGGCTGCTCAGTCTGTAGTAGATTATTTTTGGATTTTAGAATTTACTTAAATTCTTTTTGGAAACAAAATATTAATATATGATATTGTTTGTAACTGTAACTTGCTTTGAGTTAAAGGAGATTTCTGAAAGGGCATGGTCATCTTCCCATCCAAGGCTTTCTTCCTTGTTACTTCTTACAAAACTGGAATAGCAGCTTCTGAACCAACAACGCCATCTGTCATCAGAGGCCAGTGTCAAAAGAAGGTCCTTCCAGTGCCAACTTCACAACCTGAGGCCCAGTTCAATTGTTCACCTCAACTTTGGGTCCAGAATTCGCGTTAGAATTGCTAATTAGATAAAAAAGATCACAGACCTGAGAGACCCATGCAAGAATTTGCATTAGTGAGGTTCACACAATAAACTGTGGAAAATTCTGAAAGAGATGGGAATACCAGACCACCTCATAACAGTGACCTCCAGGACCTCCAGGTGCTCCCTTCGTTGCAGGAGCATTTCTTTTCCCTTGGCCTTAGGTTGCTGGCACAGAAGTATGTTCTCTCCCAAGTTGTGAAGATTCTTGATAGATTGCAGATGTTTCTTGAATATCAACCATGAGAAATTCACAGTACATGTTGCCATGTTTTAGAGTATATCCCTCACCTCTTCTCACTTATTTCATTGCCTTATGTCTTCCATCTCTTCTGTCAATACTTGTAGTCATTTATTCTGGTTTCTTTGCCACTCATCAGAAAAGATGTTGAGATTGTCTGGTTCAGTCCTAAAACCTATCCAAGAGATTACTGAAGAGGAAAAGCTTTGGGCTATTTTCTCTTGACATTTTAACATGTACAGAATGGCATACTGTGTACAGCTTTTATGATATTTTCTAATGGCTGCTATTATGTCAAGCCCTGAAAAAATACAAGATGGGGCGTGCCGCTATCCATTCAAACAAAACTGTAGTTCCGTGTGACAGACTCCATTTGCTTCCCTGACAGGCCTAAACAGAAAGGGCTTACTTGTTCAACAAGGGAAGTCATGCCTGGAAATAATGCCTGTGTAAATGTCTTGAAACTCATACCGCTGAGTCTGCATTTATTTAATTTCCAGGTTCTGCAACTGTACAGTTGAATTTTTGTTGAGTAGATACGAAGGTCTTTGAAAATTTACATACTTAGGAAATCACTGACTCCTTTATTTTTTTTAGTACTTCCTTTCATTACATTCTATCAAAGCTCCCTGTGTTCTCTGCAAATTGTTCACGATCTCAACAGACTGGTTGGACTAGGTCAGAATTCCAAACTAAAGTAGCTCGAAGGATGTGTCATTCACAGGCTTATAGAAGACTTGGGGAAGTTTAAGAAAGCTCTGTTTGTTTTGCTAACTCACTTGCTAACTCGCAAGTGGTATCCAGAGTAAATGAAAATACTACCCAGCTCGTCTTTGTTGCTTGTCAGTTTTTGCAAGAACTTTGCTGCTTGTCGGTGTTTAAGGAGCATTAAGAACCTTAACTCCTTTCCATTATTGTGGTAGAAAGTGAGGAGTATCAAGGATTGAAAGTTAAAAGATGAGGCATGTCAGAAGGCACTTAGTCCAATCTCTTATCCAGTTTGGAATCCCTTTATGACAGTGACGTAGGTACCTCTCCAGCCTCTGCTGGAACACTTTTAGCAATAGGGATCACACCACTGCTTGAGAGCCCCTCCCATTTTGTACAACTGTGATTACTAGAAATTGTTTTTTTCATTTTTAGCAGAAATCTACTTCCCTTTAATTTTCATCTGTGGCTCTATTTATGCCCTTGGGAATGAAAGAGAACAAATCTCACTTCATCTTTCCACAATCGCTCATTAGCTCTCTGAAGACAACTCTTGTTGTCTCCCTTTCTCTAGGTTGAACATCCCTGGTTCCATGGCCACCAGGGACATGGATTCAGTGTTCATCATGATGCTTTTTAGTCTGGCCTGTTCTTTAAAAAAAAAAAAAAAAATTTTTTAAATTATGAAAGTATGACATTTATAGGAGACTTGGGAAATACAGAACAAGGTAACATATAGTTCCACTATGTATTAGTTTTTAAAGTAGATAAATTAAGATTTTTAGTTGCAGTTTCGATATCAAACTTTCAAAAACTGATAGAATGAATATACAGAAAAGTAGAAGAATATAGTGGTCTGGTCTTTTCTTAACATACAGCACAAGGACTAAATATGAAAGTTTCAATGTGATCTGAACAGTAAAGAATTGAGGGAAACTATAACCCCATCTCTGCAATACATCTTTTGACGTAGCTCTGGCTGTATTAAGTTTCCTGGCAACTGTGTCACAGTCCTGACACATCTCATTAAGCCAGAACTCTCCCATCCTTTTTTTTAACAGAGTTAGCACTTTTAAAAAAATAGTTTATATTATTGTGCAAAATTGACTTTTTAAAGTCCAGTATAGGAATTGACATCTATTTTTGTTAAATTGCATCCATATCCATTTACTCCATAATATAAGCCCATGGTCATCTTTTAGGGTCTTGATCTGATTCCTAGAATATCTTACCAGCTTATCACCCAAATCTTTCCAAGTCAGAGACAGAAGTTAAGCATGACAGAGTGGGCAGAAGGCTAGGTCTTATCGCCAGATGGTTTCCCTCAGGTTGAAGTTGACATTCCATCTGTCACCTAGCCAATGATCACTTAATTTTACTATCTTCCAGACCCCATTTTTTTATATTATTGAAAGAGTGACCTAAGATATATGTCAGCCACCATACTGAAATCCTGAGGTGCTATTTCTTCTGCATTCTCTGAGCACGATCCCAGCAAAACCAGAGACGAAGTTATGTTGGCATGACTTGGCCCTAATGAAGCTCGACTCATCTGCCCCTTTCCTGTCTACATTTTGAGTGGGTGATGGTTTGTTTGCCAGACCCAGAAAGATCAAGGATGCTATTCAGATAGAATTCCAAGACTTAGTTTTACTCACTATGAGCACCAGAATTTTCAGCAGGCGAGTGGGAAGATTTAAAAGTGCCTTGTGAACATCTGGATTGAGTGATAGGGGAAACGTCAGGAAAAAAAAATCCTCCCTTGTGTATATACATTATAAAAATGAAAAGAAAACAAGAACAGAAGTCACTGTAATTATTGGGGAAATGGCTCATAAAAATTAGGATATGATTTTAAAACAGAAATGGAGGCTGGTTATTAGGAAAAACAAGAAAACAAAAACTTTGAGTTCCTGAAGCCCATGGTGTTATACATCTCTGTTAGAGAGAAAACAGGTTGAACAGAAAGACGGTAGAAGGCAATCCAATCAGGCAAGTCTAGGAGTGAGTGGGAAGGGCTCCTTAGGATAAGATGCCTAAACCAGTTCCTCGACCATGGAATGGGCTTGTAAATCCCACAGAATGAAATGCAGATTAAAAACACACACCAAAGTGGAGAAAAGGGAACTCTCCTCCATTGTTGGTGGGAATGTAAATTGGTGTAGCCACCATGGAAAACAATACAGAAGTTCCTTAAAAAACTAAACATAAGTTTCCAGGTGATCCACCAATCCCACTCCTGGGCATATATCCTGACAAAACTATAATTCAGAAAGATACATGCACTCATCTGTCCATAGCAGTACTATCTGCAATAGCCAAAACGTGGAAACAACCTAAATGTCCATCGACAGATGAATGGATAAAGATGTGGCACATGTGTACAATGGAATACTACTCAGCCATAAAAAGGTGAAACAATGCCATTTGCAGCAACATTGATGGACCTGGAGATTATTATACTAAGTGCAGTAAGTCAGAGAAAAGACAAATACCATATGATATCACTTACACGTAGATTCTAGAATATGACACAAATGAGCTTGTCATTTTAAAACAGACTCACGGACATAAAGAAGAGACTTGTGGTTGCCCAGAGGGATGAGTTGGGAGTTAATTCATGTATTCATTAATGTAATTAATGGATAAACAACAATGTCCTACTGTAGAGCACAGGGAACTCTAGCCAGTACCTTGTCATGAACCATAATGGAAAAGAATATGAACAAAATGTGTATATATAGATAACCGAACCACTTTGCTGTACCGCAGAAATTAACACAACATTGTAAATCAGCTATACTTCAATAAAATAAAATTTAAAAAAATAATAAAAAAAACAAACACCTACCAAAAAGAGCCATCGTGAGAAAGCTCCCCTAGTGCAGCCCAAGCACATGGAGCCCACCCCCTGCATGCAGGAGGCTGAGGTCAGTTCACTTCCCACGTCAGTCTCCCTTCCTGTCTTTCCACTTCCCTGTATGAGTCTTTCTCAGATACCAGGTTTTTGAGAAAGGTTTCAGAAGTCCTGTGGTAACAGGACTGGGCCATGCAACCCGCAGCCCAGGACCCTCATCCTTCCAGCCCCTTCACTGTTTTCCTAGAGCTGTTGCTTCAGTTCCTCGTGCCCCTCCTTTCCAGCATCAGAAATGACTGAATCCTGAAAAACACTGCTGTGGAGTTATTTTTGGCTCTCTTCCCGCCAGCCCTGGTGTCTGCCGCTCATCGACAACCATTAACAGCTGTTAGAAGGGGCTTTCAAATCCCTGGCTTCTCGCTGAAGTGCTTTAACACCAGTTTTCTGTGAGCTCAGCCCCACTGGAGAGGTGAGAGAAACATGGCAGAAGAGTTACATGAAATGCCTGTCCTTTGGGGAGGCAGGTTTCTCTTCCTTTTGTGCAGGAAAACCGAGCCTCTGACAGAAGCTCTGGAGGCATCGCCCAGCTGGGTGTCTGTGCAAACCATTGAGTCCAGATGGTCTTAGGTGGTGGCCCCAGAGGCTGCCCTGGGTCACTTTCGGGAACACGATCAGCTCTGAGCATCCTTGGTATGAGAAAGTCAGCGTCCTGCCCTTACTGAGCTGCAGCCTCTCCACCGCAGCATCAGGAGTTCTGGACTCGACACAGAGGAGATGGCCTATCACCACAGAGGCTGGAAGCTGCCACCGGGGCCCCCCGAGGCCACCCACAAACCCACACCCAGGAGTCCCTGGAGGGCAGTGAGGCTCCCACAGGACTCTTCCACTCCAAAGGATTCAGAAAACTACAGTCGACATTTGGAAAGTTCTATGCTCCCTGTCAGTGTTAACTCATTGGTTCTCACCAGTCCCAGAGAGGACACTGATATTTCTGATCAGTGATTTATTTTTATGTATTGATTTATTTATTTTTGGCTTCACTGAGTCTTCTTTGCTCCAGGAGGGCTTTCTCTAGTTGCAGCAAGCGGGGACTACTCTTTATTGCAGTGTGTGGGCTCCTCCTCACAGTGGCATCTCTTGTTGCAGAGCACAGGCTCTAGAGTAGCTGCGGCTCACGGGCATGTGGAATCTTCCCAGACCAGGGCTCGAACCCATTCTCCACACTGGCACACGGATTTCTAACCACTAGACCACCAGGGAGGTCCACTGATCTGATTAATGCTTCACGTCTTTGCCACTTTTCACCACTTCACTCTTTAGAGCGGTCAGGAGCACCCCCAACAATAGGGGAGTGGCACGCGCTTGCCTGGTGTCCCAGACTGGAAAACACAAGAGGCTGTGTCCAGTGTCTCCCACCCTAGCACTTAGAATAATCATTCAGCCTCCTGATCCCAGGGTTTCCCATCCGATGAATATTTGTAGCACAGCTTGAAAGTGCAATGATTTCAAGTGATATGTGAAGAATTTGTTTTCAAAATCACTGCTTATTTTAACGACATATTCGGTAAGTGCAGCTCACATGTTAGTCCTGCGATTTCACAGATAGTATTGCTTAGAATGAGTTTCATTCTAAGCTAAATTTAATTTTTAAGCAAAATGAATTGTGTTAGAGAAGATATTAAAAATTGTGACAGTGGGTCGTACGTAGTTCGGGAGGCACTCCATAATTCAGTACATTTTGTCTACTAGTCCTGTTTGTTTTCTGCAGTCCTGGCCCCAAATAAAGCCACAATGGCATCTTATTGGGAACACAAGTCATGCATATTTTTATAAGTTTTATATAAAATATAAGGAAATATGTGCTTCCCCGATGGCTCAACAGGTAAAAAATCCACTTTCAGTGCCGAAGATGCGGGTTTAATCCCTGGATCGGGAAGATCCCCTGGAAAAGGAAATGGTAGCCCACTCCAGTATTCTTGCCTGAAAAAATTCCGTGGACAGAGGAGACTGCCAGGTTACAATCCAAAGGGTTGCAAAGAGTTGGACATGCCTGAGCACGTGAGCGCGTGCGCGCGCGCACACACACATACATATACACTTAAGAAAATATAAGGTTTTTGCATAACGAACATTTAGATGAAAATACTTTTTGTGTGTGTGTTTTGGTCATGTGATTTGTATATTTCTTGCAAAACATCCTAGCACTCCTGCATGGATCCCTAAGTGTCTATACTACTTCCTCTCCTGTTTCTTTACCTTCCTCTTGGTGAAGGTAGAAAACGACCCTCTCCCTGACGACTGCTCTGAGCTGAGAATTTCTTCAGAACTCACATAGGTAACTTACACTTATCCTATCTGAGTTCTGAGGAAATACACCTCTGCCTCCCTCTCTCCTTTTTCTTCTCATGTTTCAACTCAGTGAAATTATAAAGAACGTCTGGCTGTTGTGGACATCCTCATAACTTAAATAAAGCTTCCAAGAGTGAATATGGACAATGGTGCATTTGATGTCAATAACCCCATTTTCTGTTGTTAACATGTAGAATAGGCAGAGGACATGGTAAGAAACGAGGCAAGACAGATCATTTAAGCCCAAATATAAAGCACCTTGAATGCCATGCTTAAAGGGCTTGGGTTTTATTCTGCAGGAAGTGGGTTGACAAACTGTCATTAAGAAGATGAATCAGGCAGTGGTACAAAGGAAGGATTGAGAGAGAAAGGTACAATGGCCAGGTTGTTCCAGTGGCCTAAGCAAGAAGTCATGAGGCCGTGAAATTAGGTGTGTTTGTTGGAAAAGAAAGAGATAAGATGACTTTTAAAGACCAAAAGAAAACAGAAAAAGACCTCAAGTTGTGTCATAGTTTTCAGTGATACATTCGTCAACTTACTTGTTTATTTTGTTACTTGTTCTAGATCTGTGTTGTCCAATAGCATTTTCTGCGGTGGTGGAAATGTTCTGCACCTTGTCTACATGTGGTACATATGATAGCTACTAGGCTACTAGTCACATGGGGCTATCAAGCACTTGAAATGTGGCTAGAGGGACTGAGGAACTGAATTTTTTATTTTATTTCATTTTAATTAATTTTAATGTAAACAGTCACACATGACTCAGTTCAGTTCAGTTCAGTCGCTCAGTCGTGTCCAACTCCTTGCGACCCCATGAATCGCAGCATGCCAGGCCTCCCTGTCCATCACCATCTCCCAGAGTTCACTCAGACTCACATCCATCGAGTCCGTGATGCCATCCAGCCATCTCATCCTCTGTTGTCCCCTTTTTCTCCTGCCCACAATCCCTCCCAGCATCAGGGTCTTTTCCAATGAGTCAACTCTTCGCATGAGGTGGCCAAAGTACTGGAGTTTCAGCTAAATTTAGCATCACTCCTTCCAAAGAACACCCAGGACTGATCTCCTTTAGAATGGACTGGTTGGATCTCCTTGCAGTCCAAGGGACTCTCAAGAGTCTTCTCCAACACCACAGTTCAAAATCATCAATTCTCCGGTGCTCAGCTTTCTTCACAGTTCAACTCTCACATCCATACATGACCACTGGAAAAACCATAGCCTTGACTAGATGGACCTTTGTTGGCAAAGTAATATCTCTGCTTTTGAATATGCTATCTAGGTTGGTCATAACTTTCCTTCCAAGGAGTAAGCGTCTTCTAATTTCATGGCTGTAATCACCATCTGCAGTGATTTTGGAGCCCCAAAAAATAAAATCTGGCACTGTTTCTACTGTTTCCCCATCTATTTCCCATGAAGTGATGGGACCAGATGCCATGATCTTCGTTTTCTGAATGTTGAGCTTTAAGCCAGCTTTTTCACTCTCCTCTTTCACTTTCATCAAGAGGCTTTTTAGTTCCTCTTCACTTTCTGCCATAAAGGGTGGTCATCTGCATATCTGAGGTTATTGATATTTCTCCCAGCAATCTTGATTCCAGCTTGTGCCTCTTCAAGCCCAGTGTTTCTCATGATGTACTCTGCATATAAGTTAAATAAGCAGGGTGACAATATACAGCCTTGACGTACTCCTTTTCCTATTTGGAACATGACTAGTGGCCACCAAATTGCACAGTGCAGGACAAGTTTCAAGCATCATGCCTGCCTTATCTGCCGTTCTGTTCCTTGAGCCCAGCACAGTGTCTGGCACAAAGTAGATGCTCAATAAATATTTGATGAATGAACCAATAAAAAGAAACCCTATAAGGAAGGATTATGTGCTATTCAAATGAATAGATTTCATGGAAAATTTTGGCCCCCACTTAAAGCAGGAGGAAGAAGATGGCAAGTTCCCATAGACATTGAAGATATTTTCCAAAGGTTTAAACTGAAGCTCCCAACGTGTGCAGGTGGAGTCTTATCATGAATGAATAGCCATGTGGTGGGAACATCGAAAGCTAGGGTCTGTACTGTGGTCTCTGCCTTCTTGGTCTTCATTTCTGGCTCTTACAATGCATAACACCCACACTCTTTCTTGAAATATGTAAGGGTGGTAATCAAAATGGAAAAATAGATTTTAGGAAGAATGAGAAAAAGAAAATGTGTTAGAGCTGGTTTGTTAGAATGGCTGTAGAGGTGTGGGAGGTCACATGTGATCTGAGCAAACCTGGGCAAGTTGCTCAAACTCTCTGTGCCATTTTATACATCTAAAATGAGAATAGAAACCATCACATTTCACTTCCCAAGTTGTTGGGAGGAAGAAGTGGTATAAAAATATATAATGACAATATAATCCATAAATTTCCATTCAGATGTTTAATATTATTTATTTATTCCTTTATTTACTTATTCCAGTATGCTCTTAGTTGCTGCACTCAGGATCTTTGATCTTCGTTGCAGCATGCGGGATCTAATTCCGTGACCAGGGATCAAACATGGGACCCCTGCATTGGAGGCAGAGCCTTAGCCACTGGACTGCCAGGGATGTCCCTCAGATATTTATTATAATTCACATGCACTGGACCCATAGCTGAACATATGTCTGAAAGGCACAATTATATTAAAATACAATCCTGCAATGTGCCTTTCAGAAAAACAAAAATAAGAAGTCACCAAATTCAAGATATCTATATTCAAAAAAGGACCTAAACCATCCAAAAAGAAAAAAAAAAGAATTGTATATCTCTTATATTAAAAAAAAAAACACACCTCTGGAAAGTTGATACCACAGCCTCCTTCCAGTAGCTTATGATTCAATAGTGCTTATTGCCAGAAAGTGCCTGATCCAGTGGCCACCTCCCCTCCCCACTTGGCCAGGACCACCTCCCACTTCCCAGTGCAGCCCTTTATACCCTTCCCTCATCTTCCCCACCCTGTACCTTCATCCTCTGTCTTTGGCTTCAGTCCTAGCAAAGAATTTAGACTCTTCTCTGCATGAACTGATCCTCCCAAACATAACTTCAGCAGTACCTGTAACCGTCTGTTAAGAAACATCTCAAAAACAAAATAAATAAAAAGGAAGGGACTTCCCTGGTGGTCCAGTGGCTCCCAATGTGGGGGGCCTGAGTAGATCCTGAGTGCTACAACTAAGACCCTGCAGAACCAAGAAGAAAAAAACATCTCCAGCCACCTGAGTCCCACAGAACCACCATTTTCCCTCCTGGCCCTGCCCCGTCTGCCTTTCTTTACTTTTCATGATTGTAGCAAGAGTTATTATCATTCCGTTTGTACTCGCCATCCATGGACACAGAGCTCTGTCTAACCCTATCAAATCATTTCCCATTGACCGAGGGGGATCAAATCACATGCTTTCTGTAGGTAACAACTACTTACAGGAAAGGCTCAAGATTTGGTCCATGTGTCAGGTTCTCAATGCTATGCCCCAGTTGCAATATTATGAAAAGAATTCCTATTGAAAATAATTATGACGTTGTCACTAGAATAATTTTCTTGTAGTACATCATCCCATTTCTTCAAAGACTTTCTTGAATATGACCTCCTTTCTCATCTTTTTTGTCATTTAATTTCTCAGTTCAGTTCAGTCGCTCAGTCGTGTCCGACTCTTTGAGACCCCATGAATCGCAGCACGCCAGGCCTCCCTGTCCATCACCATCTCCCGGAGTTCACTCAGACTCATGTCCATCGAGTCCGTGATGCCATCCAGCCATCTCATCCTCGGTCGTCCCCTTCTCCTCCTGCCCTCAATCCCTCCCAGCATCAGAGTCTTTTCCAATGAGTCAACTCTTCTCATGAGGTGGCCAGAGTACTGGAGTTTCAGCTTTAGCATCATTCCTTCCACAGAAATCCCAGGGTCAGAGTTTAATATACTTAGGTGAAATAATAAAAGGCTGTAATAATAAACAGTTTAAATAAAACGCTCATCAATTCAGGGAATCTAAACATCAGTTTTCAGATTTTACCATCATATTCCCAATATTCTTCCTCATTGAGAACATGTTCTCTTTCTAATTGTATTTAAAGACAGGAATCACTATAAATCTTATTGGCTTTCATCATATATTTATAGTGATTCCTGTCTTTAAATACCATTAAAGAGAGAACATGTTCTCAATGAAGAAGAATACTCAAAACAGGAATCACTATAAGTCTTACTGGCTTTCATCATATACATGGACTTACGTGGTGGCTCAAACGGTAAAGAATCCACCTGCAATGCAGGATACATGGGTTCAATCCCTACGTCAGGAAGATCCCCTAAGGAAGGGAATGCCTACCCACTCCAGTTTTCTTGCTGGAGAATTTCATGGACAGAGGAACCTGGAGGGCTACAGTCTACAGGGGTGCAGAGTCAGACACAACTGAGCAGCTAACTTCATCATATATAAGCTTGAATCATTATTTTTCTATTTTGCATTTAGGGTGTATCTTTTTTTTCTTCTGCAAATGGTACCATCTACTGAGCCTAATCAGAATTTGTCATCTTTAAACTTTAGTTCTAATTCAAACATGTCCTTACGCTTAACACTGTAAAGAATAAGGCCATTCTACCCCCTGTCATTGGTAAAAATACTGAAAATTGATAGGTCTGTATAGCCAGTCCACAGTATACCTGATTGTGTTAACAAAAGAGTAAATTGGTAAATATGCTAAAATTATACAAAATATAACACAGAATGAAAAATAATATATTTTAAAATCTTGTGATGTTAAGAAATAAAAGTTGCACAGACTTCATAAAAAAGAGAAAGCAGCAGAAGACTCAGCACCTTTGGGTGGAGGCCAGCAGGGTTCCTCAGTTGCACTGTTAAGTGATCTTCCTACTGAAGATCTGGGTCCTCCACAGGTATCCTCAGGGCTGAAAGGCATTCAGGAAAAACCCACACCTGGGCCTTCTGCTCCCTCTGGAGGGTGGCCACTCAGGCATGGTCCCTAATAATAAGAGTTAGCCCCAGTGGTGCAGCTGTGTTCCCAGATGTCTCATTGTGAACAGCCTTACCTGATGATTCTCATTATAATCATAGACCAGCCTAGGACAAGGGTGCTTATAAAGTATTTTTCTGTACAGTACTGCATATAGCCAAACTTACTGCCATCTTCGTAAGTAAAGCCAGGTTGTATTTTTCACTTTTCATTTTACCGAGCCAGGAGTCCTCCCCTGAAACAGATTTTTTTTCTGAGTATGCAAGTGACATGACTATAAGAAGAATCTTCACATTGACACTACTTGAAACATTTCCATCGTTCGTGCATTGATCAATGCAAATGCAGATTCCATTTTTTGGTGGCCCGGTAGCTAAGGAACACAGGCTTAGGATAGGCAGCTTAGATAAATTGTGTTCTAGAAGTTTGTTGAAAAATTGGTTGTTTGGTGGAACTTCCCTGATGGTCCTGTGGTTAAGATACCACTTTCCAATGTAGGGGGCATGGGTTTGATCCCTGTTCAACTAAGGTCCCACATGCTGTGAAGTGTGGCCAAAAAACTTTTTTTTAATCTCTTGTTAAAGAAATTAATTGTTTGAACCGCTGAGAGTGTCTTTTATCCTGGAAACAGGATACCCTTCTATCTTTGTTGCCTTTCATTTTTTAAAATTTATTCAGTGGACAGATGTTTATCATCATGCAAAGAGAGAAAGAATTTATTTCTATCATCTAGAAATAAGTGAAGGGCTGTAACACTGCAAAGAAAGAGTAGATAGTTCAAATGAGAGATGATCTCATGGAGGAGAGGAGGTGTGAGTGGCATTTCCATAGGTGGGAAAAGGCCCTTGGAGTCCAGTGTCCCTCCGTTATATGTGTGTCACACCTTTCTACATTTCTGTCACTGCAGTTTGTACGTTGCTTTGTAATTGAATTATTGCTTGTCTGTCTCCTCGTTTGGACAGTAAGATCTTTGTGCAAGATTTCTGAGTGGTGATGGTACTGGCGATGCTATTTTTAATCTGCAAATCAACCATCTAGGACAATACTCACATGGTAGCCATTTGGAACTTACGTGGTGGCTCAAACGGTAAAGAATCCACCTGCAATGCAGGATACATGGGTTCAATCCCTACATCAGGAAGATCCCCTAAGGAAGGGAATGCCTACCCACTCCAGTTTTCTTGCTGGAGAATTTCATGGACAGAGGAACCTGGAGGGCTACAGTCTACAGGGGTGCAGAGTCAGACACAACTGAGCAGCTAACTTCATCATATATAAGCTTGAATCATTATTTTTCTATTTTGCATTTAGGGTGTATCTTTTTTTTCTTCTGCAAATGGTACCATCTACTGAGCCTAATCAGAATTTGTCATCTTTAAACTTTAGTTCTAATTCAAACATGTCCTTACGCTTAACACTGTAAAGAATAAGGCCATTCTACCCCCTGTCATTGGTAAAAATACTGAAAATTGATAGGTCTGTATAGCCAGTCCACAGTATACCTGATTGTGTTAACAAAAGAGTAAATTGGTAAATATGCTAAAATTATACAAAATATAACACAGAATGAAAAATAATATATTTTAAAATCTTGTGATGTTAAGAAATAAAAGTTGCACAGACTTCATAAAAAAGAGAAAGCAGCAGAAGACTCAGCACCTTTGGGTGGAGGCCAGCAGGGTTCCTCAGTTGCACTGTTAAGTGATCTTCCTACTGAAGATCTGGGTCCTCCACAGGTATCCTCAGGGCTGAAAGGCATTCAGGAAAAACCCACACCTGGGCCTTCTGCTCCCTCTGGAGGGTGGCCACTCAGGCATGGTCCCTAATAATAAGAGTTAGCCCCAGTGGTGCAGCTGTGTTCCCAGATGTCTCATTGTGAACAGCCTTACCTGATGATTCTCATTATAATCATAGACCAGCCTAGGACAAGGGTGCTTATAAAGTATTTTTCTGTACAGTACTGCATATAGCCAAACTTACTGCCATCTTCGTAAGTAAAGCCAGGTTGTATTTTTCACTTTTCATTTTACCGAGCCAGGAGTCCTCCCCTGAAACAGATTTTTTTTCTGAGTATGCAAGTGACATGACTATAAGAAGAATCTTCACATTGACACTACTTGAAACATTTCCATCGTTCGTGCATTGATCAATGCAAATGCAGATTCCATTTTTTGGTGGCCCGGTAGCTAAGGAACACAGGCTTAGGATAGGCAGCTTAGATAAATTGTGTTCTAGAAGTTTGTTGAAAAATTGGTTGTTTGGTGGAACTTCCATGATGGTCCTGTGGTTAAGATACCACTTTCCAATGTAGGGGGCATGGGTTTGATCCCTGTTCAACTAAGGTCCCACATGCTGTGAAGTGTGGCCAAAAAACTTTTTTTTAATCTCTTGTTAAAGAAATTAATTGTTTGAACCGCTGAGAGTGTCTTTTATCCTGGAAACAGGATACCCTTCTATCTTTGTTGCCTTTCATTTTTTAAAATTTATTCAGTGGACAGATGTTTATCATCATGCAAAGAGAGAAAGAATTTATTTCTATCATCTAGAAATAAGTGAAGGGCTGTAACACTGCAAAGAAAGAGTAGATAGTTCAAATGAGAGATGATCTCATGGAGGAGAGGAGGTGTGAGTGGCATTTCCATAGGTGGGAAAAGGCCCTTGGAGTCCAGTGTCCCTCCGTTATATGTGTGTCACACCTTTCTACATTTCTGTCACTGCAGTTTGTACGTTGCTTTGTAATTGAATTATTGCTTGTCTGTCTCCTCGTTTGGACAGTAAGATCTTTGTGCAAGATTTCTGAGTGGTGATGGTACTGGCGATGCTATTTTTAATCTGCAAATCAACCATCTAGGACAATACTCACATGGTAGCCATTTGGTTAATGTCATGACAGGTCTCCTTTAGGAAAGTTCCAGAAGGAGGAAAATATGTAGTGTATATTAGGTGAGAATGAGAGGAAAGACTGGAACAGAATTGTTGAGAACCAGAGTCCTGAATGCCAGCAAAGATGATCTCATTAGATTCTAGTTCTGATGCATTATTTTAGCCATGCCTAACTTCTGTTGGTATTTATTGTTAATATTTTTATGGGAAAATTATTTGGAGTTGCAGCTAAAGGACCCCGTGCTAAGGATACAGGAGCTTCCTCTGGGAAGGTATAGAGATCTTATTATCATGGCAGTCATTTACTATCTCTGTGGATCTGTATGAATGAGCCAGTAGACCTACCTCCCCAGCCACCCTAGGAGTTTACATTTGGAAGACAAAGGGCAATGTCTCTGCTGAGCCTTCCTGAGGGCTTGCCTACCATTCACTTTCAAGTCCAGCTTATTCATAAAGTAAGGGCTGTTTATAAGTCAGGGACAGTTGTATTTTATGAAAAATGTTTTCAATATCAGATTCCATTTCTTCCTATCACTCGCACAAATATACGTGAAAATGTTGGCTTATCTTTTCTTTGCGTTAGCAATTTATGACTTTCCCTCCTCCCTTTATGTTTATTTTGGTTTTTTTTTTTTTTAAAGACTAACCCAACCTGGCCAGTAAATTTACGTTGGAGCTACAGTCACTCCAGCTGATGGCAAACAGCCTCTTCTGGGTAGCGGCAGAGTTCACTCTTCAGGCTTCGGTTTCATCACTATAATAATGAGCGAGAAGCCTAGAGTTAATTACAATGCATGAATGGGAGATATTCCTGGACATATTTGCATTCATGACTTGCTGGTAGTTCCTCTGTGGAGGTCGCCATCCTTGTTTTTACTGAGCTTTTTGGCAGTGTTTCTGCCGTTGGTGTGTGAATTTTTATGATCTGTTGCATGTTATTCATACAATTTCCTGCCCTGTAATGGTATCAGTTTTCCAGACACAGAGGAACACAGACTAAAACCCAGGAGCCTGCATTAGCATAAAATGTCCCAGTTCTGTCAGTTTGATTAATTTGTCTCTTTGTCTCCACTCTATATGATAAGTGCTATTAATGGTTGCAACACTTCATATGTCAAAGTCTTTCTTCCTAATGACTTGAAAATGTGGTTTATTTCCCCCCTTTTTGTATTATTTTTCTCATTTAGCATTCTACTCGAGTATAGATTTATGCCATGCTCTTTCATTATCTTACTGGTTGCAGCGCTGGAGTGATTACATATGGTGTAGAGTATGCGTAAAGATGTGATCCCAGGGGCAGCAGCTGCTGATGCAAGCTGAAAATAGATCCAGTGTGCGCTCAGCACTTTTCCCAGAGGCCTTTTATTTATTAGAAGCAGTCTCGGTACAGGACAGCTTGGATCCTCATTTAGCAAGATGACTTTTTGCCTTTCCCAACACTGCAATGACTTTGCTCTATTTACTGACACTGCTGTGTAATTTTTTTTTAACTGCCTTGGATCTCAGCAATGACTGAACCTAACATAAATTGTCATATAATCTCAGTATATAATGAACTCAAAAAACGACAGGCTCCATTTGAAGTAATGAAGCTTGACAGATCTAAGGTTTAAATTAAATAATCCTATTTGTAAGACAGCATTTGTACATGGTACACTGCTTTAAAATGAATTTCTATTCTTCTCTAGCACTTCCTACACCGTTTTTAGTATTCTCCCCTTCAAAAGGACTTTTTTTTTTCCAGAAAGAAATGCATTGCCAAGCCAACAGCTCTTTCATAAGGAAAGAATAAGATGAAAAATTTTTTTACCCATTTCAATCACTGAACTGGAACCAGCATCATTAATGATTCGAGATGGGTAGTTATTAATCCAAGCTGTCAAATCCAAATAGCTCCGACTTTTCTATCAGCGCAGAACATCTGTGATGGAAATATAATAGCAGAATTTAGGATTAAGATAATAGCTAACCTTCTGCACATGTTTTGGGTTCAAATGGGTATTTTTCAATAAAATCGAAGAGTCCTAATAATGAATATATGTAGCTATTTTCTGAATACAGCCAAGAAGAACTATTTTGTAATGTCATTCTTCTCACTGAAAAATGTACTCTAGACAGGACAAAGGAAGTTCACTGTTCATACTAGCAGGTAACATCAAGCGAGTCATTCCTCACTGCATGATACTTTCTCCCACATTGCAAAAATAAAAAATGACATTTTAAAAAGTTTATAAGCAGATGACAATTTAAGAGTATTACTTACTGGCAGAACCTAGTCCATCTGATGAGGAAGCCTTAGAAAAAATAATTTGTAGAGAGCAGAGCTCCTCCTGGTGAAGTAGTAAATGTAGGAGGCAAATTAGTAAATTTGCTTTTTGCTATTTTATGTGTGATTTTACTACCCCAGAACCAAGCAGCTGTCAGAGAAAGGGGTGGAGGGGCAGTTCCCTCCTTAAATTTGTCATTGCTCTCAAATAGTCCCATGGTATTCTGTTAGGTAACAGAGATTTTATTAATTCCATGATCAAATGAAAGTTGCATGGGGTAAACACATGATTTCCTGCTGAGTTGGGTTAAAAATTAAAGCAGCGATTCATGATAAAGAAGTACAGCGTGATTGTTTCATTTTAGTGGGTTTGTGACCCATAATGTTGTTGAAAGAGCGGTAATTCAAACCATTCCTAAAATAAGCAAACAAAGGGGCACTTCAGCTGAGTAAGAGAAGCCCCCTTTTTCCTGCCCACATGCGCAGTTACAGGAGAAAGGATAAGAAGGGCGCATTCCATCAGTTCTGATCACTGTGATTCGTCTACTCTTTCAAGTTCGTTTGGGAGTTTAGGCTGCTAATAGCCTGTGTTGCTATAACGAGAATAGGTGTCTGCACCCAGCCTTAAAGATGCCCTTGGTTGAAATAGATGGAAGGCAAGCAGGAGCTTGCCTGCAGCTACAGTGCCAGCTTTTTTATTTTTTACTCTTTTTATTTTGTCTTCCTTTCTTTCCCTCCTGTCCTGCTTCCCGTTCTCACATACAAAGAGCACCGAAGCTTGTTCTCCGGGCTCATCCCTAATTCCCTCCATTGTGGCACAGTGATGTTATAGCTGATTTCATTCTCTGTCTAGTGGCCTCTGAACAGTGGGTGTTCTTGCTTGCTATGGGAAGAGTGATACTCAGGCATGACAAAATGAATTAAGGGTGGGGTTTAAGTATTAACTCTTAATGTCCTAGATCTTGTGGCTCTAAATTAGATTCAGTGTCGTTATAACTGGAAGAGCATGAGCATTTATATGTATGTGTGTCTGTCACCAAAACCATGTTTGATCAATTGAATTGACCTTTTTATTTTCCTCATGAAACACATCAACTGTATTATGAAATAAGCCACCCAAATGAAAAAAAAAAAAATTTTCACATATCTTGACAGATATTTCATGGGGACCTCTGAAGGCTGATATTTCCCTTCTGCTGCCAGAGCTGAAATGAGAAAAAAAGCACTTAATTTTTGATAAGTGGGACGTTGTGTTTTTTCTGAACCTTTTTGCCTCCAAGATGTCTTATGAGAGTTATCTCAGTTTGGGTTAAACTTCCCAATAAATGATGGAGAGTCTGAAGGGGAGGCTCTTGGAGCCAGTGGTATAGCAAGTGGTTTGTAAACCAAAGACTAAAGGAAGAGGAAATTCCCTGGTGTCCAGTGGTTAAGACTCTGTGCTTCCACTGCAAGGGGCATGGGCTCAATCTGTGTTCGGGGAACTAAGATCCCCCATGCCATGTGGCCAAAAAAAAAGAAGACTAAAGGAAGAAATATGTTAACAGATAGGGGCCAAGGAACTTTATTGAGTACCTATTGTGTGCCCAGTGAATATGAAAATAATTTGAGCAATATAAAGATTTTAGTATCAGAGGAAGAAAAGAAGTTCAGTGGACTTACAGGGCTGGTTTTCTTTTAATGGAACATTATGTTTTGTATTAGGATATAAAGATTATATATAGAAGTGTTTGAATAGAAAAAAGAAAAGGGGAAAAGACAAAAAGAAAAAACTAAGTTCAAGTCTCTCGAAAAAGTTAATAACAAGATGGAAAATTTTCAGCCACTATGATAGAACTAAATCAGCCTATTTTAATACCAAACTGTGCTTAGTCATGTCTGACTTTTCGCGACCCTATGAACTGATGCCCTCCAGACTGCTCTGTTCATGGGATTTTCCAGGCAAGAATACTGGAGTGAGTTGTCATTTCCTTCTCCAGAGGATCTTCCCAGCCAGGGACCGAACCTGCATCTCTTGCATCTCCTGCATTGGCAGGTAGATTCTTTACCACAGTGCTACCTGAGAAGCACAATACCAAGAAATGTATTGTTCATTTTCATTCCTGTATTCTATTAGCAACATTTCTGCCTCTCCAAATCCTTTTGAAAACAGAGAAGTCTTCATCTGAAGCTTTGCCTGGTCAAGGGTCTGCCTCACCCAGAAAACATCTTCAGGAAACCCAAAATCAATGGGATTTTTTTTTTTCCCCAGTGGATAACACAAGCCAATTTTGAGTGTGATTTAAAACTCACTATATAAATTCCTCCTGGCTTGCTTCAGCTATGAGTGTCCTCTATTTTTTATTGCCAACTCTTTCCGTAAAACATACATCCACTCCACTTTCCACACTTCAGATTTCAAGTGGAAGAGAGCTATTTGAAGGCCTACTCTCAAAACTGACTCATTGGACCTTGTAGACTGCTTTAAAAGCTACCATGAGTATAGATGTATATGTACTTTTTTTTTTAGCTTTGAACTCTTTTTTTTTTTAATTTGATGTATACTTGATTTACAATATTGTGTTAGTTTCAGATATCCAGCACAGTGATTCAGATATATATAGAGAGATATATATTCTTTTTTAGATTCTTGTCCCCTATAGTTTATTATAAAATATTGAGTATAGTTTCCTATGCTATACTATAGGTCCTTGTTAGTTATCTGCTTTATATGTAGTAGTGTGTATCTATTAATCCCAGCTTTCTAATTTATCCTTTCCCCACCCCTTTCCCCTCTGGTACCATAAGTTTGTTTTCTATGTTTGTGTGAGTCTCTTTCTGTTTTAGAAATAAGTTCATTTGTATTTCTTTTAGATTCCACTCTTATGTTCTTGCTTTTTGAAAATGATCTTTGACTCAAATAAATTATAGCATTTGCATTTATGGGCATACAGTTACTTTAAGCTGGGCATACAAGCACTTTAAGCTGGAGCCCATATCCGTCTAGTTTTGGTTGTGCCCTGTTCTTCTGAAAAGATACATACGCTTCATTAAGCTAAGGTTTATTAGCAAGGCCACCAGGTGATCATGGGACAGTAATTTTTTACATATCAATTTTGACTTGGTGCACTTAATTGGCAGCAAGGAGAAATATTAAAGGATCTTGCTAGCACAGCATGATCTACGGGAAGTGAGAAAGTCAAAGGAGTCTTTTTCTTCTATGATATATTGGAAATCATAAAAACTTGGTCTTAAAAATCATCTGACCCAGCACTAAGGAAAAGGGCTAAATTTCTCTTTGTACATCCCTTGTGTCTAATATACTGTTGATGATGATGATTAAAAATAACCCTTAGTGAGCATTCACTATGTGCCAGGCACTGCTTCATACACAATACATGTTTAACTCATTGATGCTATGAGATTGCTACTGTTATTATCCCCAGAAGCCAAATGAGGAAACTGAGGCAAGAGAGACTAATTAACTTGCCTAAAGATCGACTCCTAAATTAAGGAGCCAGAATATAAGCCCTGGCAACCTGACTCCAGAACCCATGTTCTTAACCCCTTGTCTCAGTGATGACAATAGTAATCTTCATTAACGATGCACATGCTGGGCTTTTAACTGGTGGGAAAATAAGCCCTGGGGTCACAGTCCAGTCAGCTGTAGACATGGAGACAGCAAGTCCCTCCAGCCCCTGTTCAAGGTTTCCCTGTGCCACATAGAAATTTCCGTGAATGCAGCACTGCAAGTTTGTCTTTACACAAAAAATAATGAAGAGGATGCTGAAAAATATTTAAACATACAGTGATAGCAAAGAGAAAATGCCCGAACTCTGAAATTTTCATGCTTTTTCTTCACTCTACCCATTGATGACTCAATTCACACCACTTGATCACAAAAAGATCTGAATATGTAGGTCACCTTGGCTTACATAAGAACCTGCCTTTGCAGCCTCAGTTTTGAAGCACTGAAGCCATAGACACACCAGAATATAAGCCCTGGCAACCTGACTCCAGAACCCGTGTTCTTAACCCCTTGTCTCAGTGATGACAATAGTAATCTTCATTAACGATGCACATGCTGGGCTTTTAACTGGTGGGAAAATAAGCCCTGGGGTCACAGTCCAGTCAGCTGTAGACATGGAGACAGCAAGTCCCTCCAGCCCCTGTTCAAGGTTTCCCTGTGCCACATAGAAATTTCCGTGAATGCAGCACTGCAAGTTTGTCTTTACACAAAAAATAATGAAGAGGATGCTGAAAAATATTTAAACATACAGTGATAGCAAAGAGAAAATGCCCGAACTCTGAAATTTTCATGCTTTTTCTTCACTCTACCCATTGATGACTCAATTCACACCACTTGATCACAAAAAGATCTGAATATGTAGGTCACCTTGGCTTACATAAGAACCTGCCTTTGCAGCCTCAGTTTTGAAGCACTGAAGCCATAGACACCAGCTAAGACAATAGCTGCATAGATTTTTATAATAACCCAGTGTGGTCTGCAGAGTAATGCCCCCCGCAAAGATGGCTACATCTTAATCCCCCAAACCTGTGAATACACTGCCTTACATGGCAAAAAGGACTTTGCAGATGGGATTAAGGATCTTGAGATGCAGAGATTTTCCTGGATTATCCAGATGGGTTCAGGGTGATCACAAGAGTGCTTATAAGAGGGAGGCAGAAGGGTCAGAGTCAGAAAGTTCACTTTGCAGTCTGAAGTCCATTCAGGTGATGCTAGAAGAAGTTATAGGGACCATCGCCACAGAACTGGTCAGCTGCTCCCCAGTTACCACCAGACTCAATGGCCAAGAGGAAGGTTGCCTTTTCCCCATCTGTGACCATTGCTATTTTCAACATACCACCTCATGTTATACTAGTCTGTCTCTCTGCCATTCATCTTTATTTAAATTTTTTAATTTAAGTTCTATAAGAACTTTCAGCTCCTTCTCATTGCCAGACCAGAATGATTGATTGGGCAAGTTGGTTGTTTTTAAAAAATTCTACATCATGCAGTAGCTAAAATATCAATGGCTGTCTTCCCTTAAAGAAAGCTCTAGGCTACAGAATTCTGAGCCACATCCTCCCTAATAATTTATGACTTGGAATCCTAAACTATCTTGGTGACTCCTGCGAACCTTAATTCCTGCTGGAATCGTCACACGGGAAAAGTGTGATGTGTGTCCCAAGCAGCTTCCGACTGGAACCTTACTGTCACTGATGTGGTATCCAGATTAAGGCTTTGGTGAGTGAGTTAGAAGCACTGTGACCCGCTTTTAATCATTCTCAGTCTTGATTTGGGTCCTCACACATCGCCTGCTCTCCCTCCTCGTGGTCCCCCTCATTTGTCCACACCCCAGCATCCCACCATAGCTGTATTCCTTCCACCCCTCATGGTGCGCTGGGTTCTCTCCTGTGTCTCTGTAGGATCTGCCAGTTCCCTTCCGGTACCCAGCTGATCCTCAGCCAGGCTTCAGCCTGTGTGTCACTTCCTCAGAACCAGACGCCCTTCTACCAGCCCCTGGGTATGCTGGTAGAGCATAAAGGCTCTCCTCTCCATTCCAGCTCTTATTTAATATCAGGCTGCTGACCTGTCTCTGCCCCATCCACCTAGAATCTCTCAGACCAGGACCCTTCCCTCCTTATTCATTGTTTTATCCCCCCAACACCTGAGACTCTGTGGAACCATGGGAGGTGGGCAGTACGCCTTAGGTAAAGGAACAAAGGGGTCTGTGCCCTGCGTTGCCAAGGTGGCCACCAGCCAGCATCCCACAGCGTGAAGCCCCAGAGGGAGAACAGCTGATCTCATTGCCTTGTCCCAGGTGTCACACTCCTCAGCTCAGACATCTCCTCAGACTAAGGACTGTGATGGAACTGGGACCCACTGGTCTCCAGGTGAGGCGGAACCCTCGCCCGGCTGACGCAGGTTCTCCCATGTCGCTAAGTGGCGAAGGTGAACTAACATGACCCGGGGAAGGTACCAGCTCTAAGGGGCTATTGAAAAGTGAAAGGGAAGTGTTAATCGTTGAGTCGTGTCCAGCTCTTTTGCAACTCCATGGAGTGTATAGCCCACTGTCCATGGCTCCTCTGTCCATGGGATTCTCCAGGCAAGAATACTGGAGTGGGTTGCCATTTCCTTCTCCAGGGGATCTTCCCAATGCAGGGATTGAACCCAAGTCTCCCGCATTGCAGGCAGACTCTTTACTGACTGAGCCACCAGGGAAGCCCAAAGTGTTATTAACACTATACAAGTAAAGTGCATTAAGTCTCTTATTTATTTCACTCTTCCTCTCAAAGCTGAAGGAAATTCAGCACACAGGAGAGAAGCCTGATCAGAATGAATCCTCCCTGTGCATGCACAGACTTAGTGGTGGACCCCACAACAACAGATAATAGCAGTTGATAAAGTAATGTTATCATCCAGGATGAACGAAGAACAAATGAAATGGCCTTTTAGGTTTTCTTTCATTATGATCAGTTGAAAATGTTTTCGATGTGGTGAACAAATAACAGATCCCAAATTCCCGTTCTTTCCTCCCTGAGAAGTACACCATTCAGATTCCACATCTATTTGTTGAGGCAACTGGCTTCTCCTTGCCTCATTCTTTCTCTGACTTGCCCCGAGACTCAGATCTATACACCTCTTGTGTCCTTGTGCTCCCTCTCCTGGTCTTTTTAATTTTCAGCAAGACAGCGTTCCTGAAATGTGTTCCCCAACCAGGATGGGGGGTCCCTGGAGGGGAGAAAGGAGCCGGCCAGCACCGCAGGGTTAGTTGTAAGGTCTGTGGGGGATCAGAAACAGCTTCTTCATTGTTTGCAGTCCAGCTTGATGAAGTGAAAAAGGGCCATACTGGCATGGACAGGAAACGTGCCCAGAATCCTTTTTGAGAAATGAAATGCTTCTCCAGAAAAAAAAAAAAAGGGGGGAATAAAAAGCACTTGATGGGACATTTTTGAAAAACATGCCTCTCTAGAGATACACATATACACATTGTCTGTGCCCTGCCCATTAATGGTGCTAATTACCTAATTATCTAGTCAGGTGGAATAAAAACCCCTTTGACATTCTGTCCCTTCCATATGCCAGAGGAAGTGTTTGGTGTCTGCTCTGTGACCGTGGTGAGGAGCGAACTGGATTCTCTCCCCACTAAGAGCAAGGATGTTGAATGGTCTGTGCAGCTGGTTGGGGCAGTGCTTGGCTTTGGGGGCACAGCTGGGAACAGGGCAGTTCAGGTCCCCACCCCAGAGCTGGCTGAACAACACACCCTCAAGAGGGACGGACTTCACAGGGCGTCCGTGCACTCAGTGTCCCCTGGAGCTGCCTGTGAACTCTGACCCTGCCCAGCTTCTTTGGCTTATGGCAGTTGCTTCTTAGACATTTCGTCATTTTATCTCGTTACCTTATATTCTCTCTTTTTTTTAATCCTGTTTGACTTTCTGAAATATCCTCCCCGCTATGTTGTTTTTCCTACTTTAGTATGTAAAAGAGGATTTTGACTTTGCTTTTTCTCCAGTTGATCTAGAAGCTCCCTCCCATCCCCCAGATGTAAAATCCTGATTCTCACTTAGCATCCTAAGAAACAGTTTTGCTCGTCCACGTAACTCTCCCAGCCTCCACATTCAAACGAGCCTCCAGCTCCTGCAGTTCCTGCAGCGATGGTATACAGGTGCCCCCGAAGCCCCATCTGTTGTGCTCTGTGGTTTTCTACGCACCATCAGCCTTTCTTGACAGATCATTTCTGTTTCTACCTTGGCATCCCTTTTATGAGGGCCAGTCGAAGTTTCATGCAGATGGGGTGGAGGGCCCTGGTTTCTCTCTGCAGACAAAGGTGTTAAATACAAGATGCTTATGGAAGATCTAGATGGCCGTGAGGCTATTTCTGATGTCTGCCGTGGTCACGATCACAGTATTCGGAGGGCATGGGTTGTGTGCTTTTCTGTTCTCCAGCCTGCTCTCATTCAAGCTTAGTGCTATCATACAGCCTGTCAGACCCATCCTTCTTCTCGCACTTTCTGTCATTCCAGGAGTTTCGACAATGTATAGTTTAACATTTAATTATACTCCCCAACTATGGATAATACATCATGAGTTCCTCCAGGGTAAGACTGTCTGTTCTGCTTCTGTTTACCTTAGCACCCAACACAGCAAATGCTCAAGTAAATATTTTTGGATGGATTATTGTTGATACGAGATCCCTAGGATGTACACAAAAATGCTCATGACCCCAGTAGTAGTCTGTGACCTACTGATTTCCTATCATTCAACCTTTTGTGAATACTGTATCATCTAACTGAGGTGAATATGTGGCCTTTTGTGAATTCCTTTAAAATGTGTGATATTATTGGTTTCTGAAAAGAAACAACAAACTCTTCTTTACAATGCAGATATTTTTGAGGTTTTATTAGAATACATGTAGATGACCCATAAAAACAGACCTTCAGGAATTTCTCATCGAGACAGGAATGACACTTTTGAAGCAATTGAAAGAGGAGAGTGAAAAAGTTGGCTTAAAGCTCAACATTCAGAAAATTAAGATCATGGCATCTGGTCCCACCACTCCATGGCAAATAGATGAGGAAACAGTGGAAAAGGTGTCAGACTTTATTTTGGGGGGCTCCAAAATCACTGCAGATGGTGATTGCAGCCATGAAATTAAAAGATGCTTCTCTTTGGAAGGAAAGTTATGACCAACCTAGACAGCATATTCAAAAGCAGACATATTAACTTTGCCAACAAAGGTCCATCTAGTCAAGGCTATGGTTTTTCCAGTGGTCATGTATGGATGTGAGAGTTGAACTGTGAAGAAACCTGAGCGCCGAAGAATTTATGCTTTTGAACTGTGGTGTTGGAAAAAACTCTTGAGAGTCCCTTGGACTGCAAGGAGATCCAACCGTCCATCCTAAAGGAGATCAGTCCTGGGTGTTCTTTGGAAGGACTGATGCTAAAGCTGAAACTCCAGTACTTTTTTGGCCACCTCATGCGAAGGGGTGACTCATTGGAAAAGACTCTGATGCTGGGAGAGATTGGGGGCAGGAGGAAAAGATCATGGCATCTGGTCCCACCACTCCATGGCAAATAGATGAGGAAACAGTGGAAAAGGTGTCAGACTTTATTTTGGGGGGCTCCAAAATCACTGCAGATGGTGATTGCAGCCATGAAATTAAAAGATGCTTCTCTTTGGAAGGAAAGTTATGACCAACCTAGACAGCATATTCAAAAGCAGACATATTAACTTTGCCAACAAAGGTCCATCTAGTCAAGGCTATGGTTTTTCCAGTGGTCATGTATGGATGTGAGAGTTGAACTGTGAAGAAACCTGAGCGCCGAAGAATTTATGCTTTTGAACTGTGGTGTTGGAAAAAACTCTTGAGAGTCCCTTGGACTGCAAGGAGATCCAACCGTCCATCCTAAAGGAGATCAGTCCTGGGTGTTCTTTGGAAGGACTGATGCTAAAGCTGAAACTCCAGTACTTTTTTGGCCACCTCATGCGAAGGGGTGACTCATTGGAAAAGACTCTGATGCTGGGAGAGATTGGGGGCAGGAGGAAAAGGGGACGACAGAGGATGAGATGACTGGATTGCATTACCGACTCAATGGACATGAATTTGAGTGAACTCCAGGAGTTGGTGATGGACAGGGAGGCCTGGCGTGCTGCGATTCATGGGGTCGCAAAGAGTCGGACACGACTGAGCGACTGAACTGAAATTGAACTGAAAGATTATCATACTAAGTGAAGCAAGTCAGAAAGAGAAAGACAAATACCATATGATATCACTTATATGTGGAATCTAAGATATGACACAAATGAACTTATCCATGAAACAGAAGCAGACTCACAGACACAGAGAACAGACTTGGAGTTGCCAAGGGAGGGGGAGGTCGGAGAAAGAAGGACTGGGAGTTTGGGATTAGCAGATGCAGGCTCTTATATATAGAATGGATAAACATCAAGGTCCTACTGTATCCCACAGGGAACTATATTCAGTATCCTCTGATAAACCAGAATGGAAAATAATATGAAAAATAATATGTATATATACATGTATAATTGAATCACTTTTATGTATAGCAAAAATTAGCACATTATTAATAAAATTTAAAAGTTTTTTAAAAGGCACAACATTCAGATAGCAATGTAAAACAGCACTCATGTACTCATGTGATTGAATGCCAGAGCTGGGGGTCTGTGGGCAGCAGCTCTTGTCCAGAGTGTGTGTGAGGAGGGGGTGGGCAGCCAATTTAATTGACACCTCCTTCACAACAACTTCCCCTGGCCCATTCCATACTGAAGGACACCCTGCCCCCTGTCCTCCATAGATTTCATGGGTACAATTGGCATCAGTAAAGCAAAGTGAAGAATGGACCCAGGCAGTGAGCACAGCTTGAGCAAATGCTAGAAGGCCAGAGAAGGGCTGGTGGTCAGGCCCAAGAGGATAACTGGAGATGAGATTGAAAGGGGAGTTGTTTGGGGGGGAATCCAGGTCAGATGGAAGAGCATACAATTTGCTCTCTAAAGCAGGTCATCGCTCCTGGAAACATGGTCCATGTCAGGAACATTTACCCAAAGACTCTTCAGCCTCCCTGGAATAGAGGATCCAGAAAGATCATCAAGCTGCAGGAGAGAGGAGAGGTGGTATCAGCAGAGAGGATAGGAGAAGTGGTATTAGTTTTCCCTTTTGCTTTGAGTCTCAGAATTTTTACAACAACGATGACCCTACCCAGAGGTTCTTAAGCCCTGGCCTCCTACACTTGTTAAAGAAATGATGATGCCATCCAGATACCTAATAGCATGGCTGAGGTTTTCAAAACTCCATTGAACTGGAAGGCCACTGATCATCCACTGTGGATGAGCTCTAGGGTCCTCACTCACAGGAGACAAATATTTCCTGCTCTGATAGAGCAAGGAAACTGGACGGCTTGTTTTCCATTGTAGTCTGATTTCGAGCTTTGATGACTAAAACTCCATCAAAATACTGGAACACCCCCAACCAAGTATTATAGGTGCCTGAACTCACATCCTTAAAGGTATATTCTGAAATACATTGATTCACCCAAAACAGCTGTTATTCTTGAGATTTGGTGTCTCTCAGAAATCAAAAGTTTGTTTTCAGGATTCAAGAGATAGCTTCCTTTAGAGTAAAAAAAGTTGTCTCCCTGGTTAGGAGCTCTAAATAAAGAGGTCTTTCATCACAGTTCCAAGCCACATTCAAAATAGGTGGCCCAGAACAGCCTCCAAGGGGCATTCTGGATGCACCTGTGGGTTATTTCCTTTTTTCACCATCCCCTGAGTTAGCATGAAAAGTGTGTTTCAGCCCCACAGAAACTGGACACAGCCTGCCAGTCATTGGTGGAAATTTCTGCCTCACCTGCTTCAGCAGCAGTGCTACCAGAGATGACTCCACTGTCCAAAATAGGCCCCCAGGGGACTCCCCCTGGTGGTGCAGCGGTTAAGCCTCTACATAGTAACTGCAGGGGCACAGGTTCAGTCCCTGTTTGGGAATTAAGATCCCTCATGCCAAGTGCAATGGCCAAAAAAAAGGTCAGAAGAGGCCCCTGCCTTCATGCTCCATAGTCTCTACCCTGGACACAGTGCCCGTCTCTTAGGAGGCTTACATCCAGTACCATTGATGTCATTTGCAAGCCTGGTGCCCTAGTTCCCACGGAAGGCTGTTGAAGGCGGCAGGGCAAGAGCCCAGTAGATCCAGGCAAAAATGGCAGCCTTGGCCACACTGATGGTTGGACTCCCTCTTCATTCCCTCCTTTGATGATGGGAATCACATAGATAAGGTGAGAACTAGGCGGGGGAGTAGCTGAGTGACATCAATTTGACTTAACACGCCAATCTAGGAGTATACTGATTTCTGCAACCTTGATTACTGCAGAGCTGTGTGTTCTGTCTGCTAGTCCTTTAACTCCGGGGCAGCCATGGTCCGGCTCACATACGGAAGGCTGGTGGCCGCTGTTTAAGTCCTCGCAGAGCACAGATGGTGCCTGCATTGCATCAGCATTGACTCTTCCCCATTGGCAGAGCCCGTTGTGGAAACACGGGGAGGGAAGAGAAATCAGGAATACATGGTCTCTTTGGCAAAACGTCTGGTTCCCATATATGCGTTTACCCTGGCTTACTGTACAGCCTTGGATAACCCAGTCAGCATGTCTTGGCTTCTGTTTTAGGGTGGATCGTAAAGGACTTAGATGGAGGAAACTAAAGACAGTAGAAATACTGTCCCTGCTGTCATCTAAACCATGCTTGTAAGGAAAAATCTGTAGCTTTGTTCCTTCTGTAAGCCACAGTAACACCCACTTCCATTGCAAATGGAAAAGCTCTGTTTGAAAAGATGATACACATCTTTTTAGAATTTTTAGTGTTTGTCTCAAAAGCCTTTTAGATGTATTATCTGAATTTATTCAGCATGTCCCTATTTATTTATTCCTATTTTGCAAATGAAAGGTTGGCAGTACTTGCCCAGGTTGTCAGGGTTAGATTATTTTCCCCACCAAAGACCAGTGATTCTCCCTTGGTGGCACCGAGTCCTCATGGCGATTGGGGTGTTAGTGGAATGTAAACCCACTTGCTTCCAGAGGTCAAGAAGAAAATGACATTTTCCATAAGAGACGTGTGATCTGTCGGTTCTTCAGTTTTTATTTCAGATGGAGAATATGACTTCAGTTCTTGAAAGGAAAGAAAAAAATAAAAATTCCCTAACCAGGCATGACAGATGTCTTCAACTATGTGATGGATTGTCATGTGAAAGGAGGACTCAAGTTGTCTGCTTGCCCCAGCAGGCATTACTAGGGTTAGTTCAATTCAGTTCAGCGAATAGTTTTTGAGGACTTCCAGTGCATAAGGTTCATGCTTTAAACTGAAAGTGGGGGGGCGCGGAGGAGGGACAAATATCCTGCTAATCTCATGACACTGATTATTGCAGAAGCAAGCAGGTTTGACATTGACAGGAAAGTGCAGAGTATCTGGTGAATCACTTGATAAACCAAGAAGTGGAAGACAGAAGCAATGCTTATTTGGGTGAAGCAGGAGTAATTAAGAGACTGAGCTGGAGATTATTGCCAGAGTGATAAATAGAATTTCTTAGATAGCTCAAGTAACCGCATGAGCAAAAGGGCATGACATGGAGATATGGCCATGAGAAGGAATTCTTTATTCAAATGAAAAATGTGACCAACTGGGCAGAAGAGCAGAGCAGCAGCATGTATCCAGGAACTGTAAGCAAGTCGAGAAACCCGAGAGCAGGAGCCTTCTAAAGAGCACTAGGAGGAAATAGGAGAGAAACGAAATTGACAGTGTAGGAGGAACTCCTTATGGATTATATAGTCGGAGCAATTACGGACTCCAGGTTTCAGTTCCCATTTACAAAATTAGGGCAAAGGAGACGCATGATACAGAACTTCAACTATATAAGTAGCTTTCAGAATTCTCTTCAACTAACAGAATACCTGAGCAGTTATTGATTTGCCCTATTGGTGGTTTCACCTTTAGAGGATAGACAGTTCAAGACTAGAATTGCTACTTTGGTCCTAACACTGACTAACTAAAAGGAACTGACAAGAGTATACACAAGAGAATCCTTAGAAGAAACCATATCATTTTAGAGAACATGATAGTCAAAGAGGAGATTTTGCACAGTCCATAATTATTTCAAGACCTGTTTTTATTTTGATTTTAAAAAGCACAACATGAATTTACCATTTTAACCATTTTTAAGTGTCCTATACAATGTTCAATAAACATCTTACTTTAAAAATAGTCCTTTTTTGATAGTAGCCATCCTAATGTGTCAGAAGTGATCTCTTATTGTGGTTTTGACTTGCATTTCTTTCAGATTCTTGAGAATCTTTTCATATGCTTGTTGGCAATTTGTCCGTCTCCTTTGGAAAAATACCTATTCAAGTCCTTTGCCTTTTGAAAAAACCCAAATTATTTGATTTTTGTTGTTGAGTTCTAGGAGTTCCTTATATTATTGATATTAACCCCTTACTAAATATATGATTCACAAATCTCTTCTCTCATTCCATAAGTCGCCTTTTCACTCTGTTGTGCCTTTTTAAGATAATGTATTATTTCCGCGTTGGGTCTTAGTTGCAGCCTGTAGGATTTTCACTGAATCATGAGAGCTCTTTCATTGCATTGCACAGACTCTAGTTGTGGCCTAGGGCTTAGTTGCTCTGTAGCATGTGGGATCTTAGTTCCCCAACCAGGGATCACACCCACGTCCCATGCATTGCAAGGCATTTTCTTAACCACTGGACCACCAGAGATGTCCTTCTGTTGTGTCTTTTCACGCACAGAAGTTTTTAAGTTTTATGTAGTCCCATTTGCCTCTGTTTGCTTCTGTTGCCTGTGGTGGTGTCATATCCAGGAAATTATCGCCAAATCTGGTGTCATGAAGTTTCTGCCTTGTGTTTTCCTTTAGAAGTTTTCTGGTTTGGGGTTCATGACCTTTTGAAATTCTTTTTTTAAAATCAGAAAAACGTAGAAATTACGCCTATGCAGGGAAAGATGACTCAGGACGGCTATGAATGTCCAAAACAAAGTTCAGATGAGGACCTTTTTTATTTTTTTTTCTACAAAGGATGGTAATTGTGCCAGCAGTTCTCTGTTTTGCTCAGATTTTTTTGAACAGTAGGAAAATGTGAACAACTATGAATAGGTATGTGTGCCAAGACACTTCAGTTGTGTCCGACTCTTTGTGACCCTATGGACTGTAGCCTGCTGGGCTCCTCTGTCCATGGGATTCTCCAGACAGGAATACTGGAGTTGGTTGCTGTTTCCTCTTCCAGGGGATCTTTCCAATCCAGGGATCAAACACATATCTCTTACATCTCCTGCATTGGCATGTGGGTTCTTTACCACTAGCGCCACCTGGGAAGCCCGTGAAAAGGTATACAGGACCTGCAAAAACAGTATCAAGAAAACCCAAGCTCAAAATGAGTGGAAACCTTTCAAAGAGGGAGAGAGAAAAGAAATGTATTGTCCTATGTGGAGCAAAAAGATAAGGAGACCAACAGCTACTCCTTGGGGCTGACCATTTAGTATTGAGGATGACAGAGAGCCCTGAATTACCTCTATATTGTATGTCATAGAGAATGTTCAGTAGATGGAAAACTGAGGAAAGACTTGGAGAAAGAAATGGAAACCCCAGGTAGAAGAAAACACCTAAGCTCTCAGACTGGATGAAGTCTCCCAAAGGACAAGCAAGGACATCATTATGATGGCACAACTTGTTAAGGTCAAAAATCTTTGAGAAACTGTGGAGCCCAGGAAAACATCGGAAATCTGGAGGTGAAGATATGGCATTACAGGTTTTTTAAAAAGGAAGAAAGTGAATCTTAAAAAGTTTTCCTGGAGAACAATTTATATAATAAGAACAGTTTCTGAATATTGACACGGGTGTACACTCGGGTTAAGAAACCAGTTTTGTACGATTAAGATGGACATGTGGCTTATCGGTAGCAAATGCTCGGGGCGGGGGGCGGTGGGGGGAAAGAAGCAGCAGCTCAGAGATGGTAATTGGTATCAACATGAGTAATAAGTGGCAGTGAAATAAACCTTCATAGAAAATAGACTCTAGACGGAGGGAGGTGATAGTTCTGTCCTCTGTTCCAGTGACTGGAGCATCGACTCAGTCCAAGTATCTTGCTGGAGATGTAGTCAAGCTCAAGATGTTTCAGAGGACGGCAGTGAGGTGGGGAGAAGGGCTGGTAACTGGTTAGGTTTCAGGGATGGATCGCTGCTGCAAAGTCGCTTCAGTCGTGTCTGACTCTGTGCAACCCCATAGATGGCAGCCCACCAGGCTCCGCCGTCCCTGGGATTCTCCAGGCAAGAACACTGGAGTGGGTTGCCATTTCCTTCTCCAATGCATGAAAGTGAAAAGTGAAAGTGAAGTTGCTCAGGGATGGGAATTTGGGCTTAATAGGAAGCACCTAGGTGGCGCTAGTGGTAAGGAATGTGCCTGCCAATGCAGGAGACTCAAGAGAGGTGGATTCAGTCCCTAGATCTGGACGATCCCCCGGTGTAGGAAATGGCAACCTGCCCCAGCATTCATGCCTGGAAAATCTCATGGACAGAGGAGCCTGGCAGACTACAGTCCCGGGGTCGCAGAGTTGGACGTGACTGAGCGCAGGAAGAACCATTAGAAGGCTCTGATGAGAAACTAAACTTCTCAAGACTTTAAAAGCTGTTTTGTGTTATCTGGTTGAACATCAAATGGTTGATGGTTGGTTTGAAATGACTAGAGGGGTCTAGGAGGTAAAACCAAACCTTGACTCAAGAAAATTCTAGTCTGTGAAGATCATTAGTTTCCTGAAAGAGGGGAGGGGGTCATTCAAATGGAAATTAGGTAATTTTTTAAACCTTCTAAAAAATAATCTTCTGTTGGAGGTGGTTTTTCAAATGAAACTGTAAACCTCGATGCAGGTTTTACTACTTGTTTACCAGTGAGTAGGATGCTTTTCACTTTCATTTTACACTGAAAAATGTAAAAAGTTACTACTATTTTACACCTATTTTAAGATCTACAGTTATACTGAAATTGAATTTTTAAAAATTACTCCATGAGCTTCATTACATAATCTTTCAGAAGAAAGACTTTCTGTTTTCATTGTATGCTTTTAGAGTAAATATGAATACAGTACCTTCTATTTGAATCACCTGTGACTTTTGCCTATCATTTAGCTGGGAAACATAACTGTCGGGTAACTGAAGGCAAAAATAATTAAGGCCACACATGAAGCAGTGAGATGAGGAGGTAAAACCACCCAGGTGAAGTGAAGCTTCCGTAGGGCCGAAGCATTGCCAGCTTCCAGGAAAGACGATGATGAATGTTTGCATTTCCTTCCCTGTTCTCTTCACCCAGATACCCAGGGGCAGTTTCAACTGTTAGGTAACCCCAAGATCATTTGGAGTCAATGGACACAGGCAGGGGTCACGTGACACGCCCCCTAGACATGAGCCTTACCAGGCTGCCTTTCCCATCTGGAACAAAGCTTTGGGGTAACATGGCCCCCCACCAGAAAGGCATTCTGCTTTGATGTCTTCCAGATGCCAAGAACTGAAGCTGAGCTGAGCTTGCTGGTTTATCAAATTCCTATGTGATAGAAGAGCTTCCTTGATTTACCAGGTTTCATCAGGCAAAGAAGGGACTTCGCAGTTTGCATCCTTCTTCAGGAGAAATCTAGGCACTGAATCTGAATAATATAAATGATGATAGAACCAGATGTGAGATTCACCCTTCTTCCTTGTGGGGAAGTACCACATCCAGTTGGCCAGACTCCTTGGGACAGAGCTGTAGAAAAGTGACTGTTTTAGAGAATGTAATAAAACACACAATCCTGTGTGTCCATGTGAAATATCATTTCTTTTCTGGTTCACTTCAGAGAAACAACAGCCAGTATGAAAGGAGCAGGAAGATATTTAAAATGGATAACAAACAAGGACCAACTGTATCGCACACGGAACTCTACTCAGTATGATGTGCAGCCTGACTGGGAGGAGACTTTGGGGGAGAATGGATGCGTATATTCGTATAGCTGAGTCCCTTTGCTGTCCACCTGCAACTCTCACAGTATTGTTAACTATACTCCAGTATAATATTGAGGTGAAGTCGCTCAGTCGTGTCCGACTCTTTGCGACCCCGTGGACTGTAACCTACTAGGCTTCTCTGTCCATGGGATTCTCCAGGCAAGAATACTGGAGTGGATTGCCATTTCCTTCTCCAGGGGATCTTCCCGACCCAGGGATCGAACCCAGGTCTCCCGCATAGGAGGCAGACGCTTTAACCTCTGAGCCACCAGGGAAGCCCAGTATAGGAGCAGGAGAGTTGAACTCTGCATTCAGGAGGCTTTATTGAAGCCCTGGCTGACCAGCCATGTGACTTTGGGGAAAATCCCTTCACCTTTCTGGGCTGCACCTCATTTGGCTTCCTTGTCTGTAAAATGGATGAGGATTGAGTCAGGGAAACAGAAACCATGCCAGGTGTTTCAAACAGAGGCGGTGTAAGACAGGGAATTGGTTAAACAGGTGTTGGAAAACTGAAAGAACAGGAAGTGGGAGACTCAAGCCAGTGATTAATGACGGCAGGTTGCGGCCCCCACTCCCAGGGCTGGAGGGATAAAAGTGGCCTCTGAGCGTGGAGGAGGGGCTGCATCAGGGAGGAGACCACCACTTCCAGACACCCCACCAGGGAAGGAAAGAAAACGGGAAGAATCAGGAACCACAACTGCTTTCCTCCTACCTCTCAGCTCCCACCAGTGCCCCTATGGGCAGAGTAAGTCACCTGACAAAGGAGCCTGGTTTAAAAACAAAGCTTAAAGAGAGAGTTTAAAAACTAATCTAGCTTCAGCATTAGAGAAGGAAACATAAAGAGAATGGGCGTGATAGGAGAGTTGCTAAGAGAGTAAATCCTAGAAATTCTCATCATAAGGAGAACCTTTTTTTCTTTTTATTGCGTCTTATATGAGAAGATGATGTGTTAGTTGCTGGGTCATGTCTGACTCTTTGTGACCCGTGGACAGCAGCCTACCGGACTCCTCTGTCCACGGAATTCTCCAGGCAAGAATACTGGAGTGAGTAGCCATCCCTTTCTCCAGGGGCTCTTCCTTACCCAGGGATCAAACCTGGGTCTCCTGCAATGGAGGCAGATTCGTTACCATCTTAGCCACCAGGGAAGCACAAGAAGATGATGTTAGCTGAAACTACTGTGGTCATAATTTCACAGTATATGTCCATCCAACCATCACACTGTACACCTCAAACATATACAGGGATGTATAGCAATTGTTTCTCAATACAAGTAAGGAAAAAGCAAAAGAAGAGTGGATGTGAGTCTGAAAGACAATAGGAAATAATCAGCATATGAGTTTATAATATCAGACTAAAATTAAGTGATAGCAGTCAAAGTTAGTAGTTTGGTTAGAACTATTGAGATGGTCCTATTACATTTGTATTGAAGTAATACTACTAGGCTTTCTTATCTCTTCTTGCTATTCTTTGGAACTCTGCATTCAGGTGCTTATATCTTTCCTTTTCTCCTTTGCTTTTAGCCTCTCTTCTTTTCACAGCTATTTGTAAGGCCTCCCCAGACAGCCATTTTGCTTTTTTGCATTTCTTTTCCATGGGGATGGTCTTGATCCCTGTCTCCCGTACAATGTCACGAACCTCATTCCATAGTTCTTCAGGCACTCTATCTATCAGATCTAGGCCCTTAAATCTATTCCTCACTTCCACTGTATAATCATAAGGGATTTGATTTAGGTCATACCTGAATATGCTAAAGCTGAAACTCCAGTACTTTGGCCACCTCATGCGAAGAGTTGACTCACTGGAAAAGACTCTGATGCTGGGAGGGATTGGGGGCAGGAGGAGAAGAGGATGACCGAGGATGAGATGGCTGGATGGCATCACTGACTCAATGGATGTGAGTCTGAGTGAACTCCGGGAGATGGTGATGGACAGGGAGGCCTGGCGTGCTGCGATTCATGGGGTCGCAAAGAGTCGGACACGACTGAGCGACTGAACTGAACTGAACTGAATACTACTAGGACTTCGCCACAGTCCTGTGGTTAAGACTTTGCCTTCCAATGCAAGCGGTGCAGGTTTGATCCCTGATCAGGAAGCCAAGATCCCACATGCCTCATGGCCAAAAAAACCAAAAACATAAAACAGAAGCAATATTATAATAAATTCAATAAAGACTTTAAAAATGGTCCACATCAAAAAAAAAATCTTTAAATAAGTAAAGTAGTACAACTACTTCAGTTCATAGATAGATTTGGTTCCGATATAGAAAGTTTCTGAATAATTTTTCTGTTAAAGTTTTTGAAATTAAAAAAGCTTGCATTGGTTCATTATTTAGGAAAACTACAAGATGTATTCAATACATTTCTGCAGACCCTTGCAGAAGAAATCATAGCAGCAGCATGGATTACTGTAGGATTCTTCCTTGAGAGTTCCTGGGAATTAGTTTTAGAGTCTGGATCTGTGAACTGACTCAAATGTGCGATCATGACCCTATCATGGAGACTCATGCAGGGCTCTGTCCACTTAACCTACATGATCTTCTTTTCTTTTTTCACCAATCAAGAAGTTTCTTAATGGGCTGACTGTATTTCAGTCCAAGATACCCATAACCCCAAGAGTCACTTGACCTACACTGCTGATCCCAGTAGCTGTGCCCCTAAACCCTTGGAGTTTCACTCAGATGGATTTCACTGGCTCAACCCTCAGATGACATCACCCCCCTGAGATCACCATTTCAACAGCCAGGCATAGACAGCAAGTGTGTGTTTATAGGGCCAGATCACGGGCTTTTGACCTATGTCATTGCCTAGGGTCCCATGCTCAGAAGGACCTTGTCATCCTCTTTTCAGATTTTTTTAAATTTGGATCTTAGCTGTATGATGCAGGCTCTTCACTGCTATGTGTGGAATCTTCATCGCCACATGTGGGATCTTTAGTTGTGGCATGAAAATTGTGACATGCTGAATCGAGGTCCCCGACCAGGGATCAAACCCGGGCCCCCTGCATTGGGAGTGTGGAGTCTTAACCACTGAACCTCCAAGGAAGTCCCACCATGTCATCCATCATCTTGAAGTTCTCAACCTCCAAACAGTAAGACCATGCTTCCACTTTGCACTCGGCCCTGCAAGTCTGATAGCCAGTCCTGGGCTGGAAGGACAGGTGTGATTAGAGGCCCAGGAAAGGCCTGACTGAAAAAAATGGCATTTGAAGAATGAACCAGGCCTTTCTTATTGTGATGAACTTCAGCTCAGCATTCAAAAGGTCATCTCTTCTAGGAAGGCTGTGCAGACACCCTTAGCGATTACTACCCCTAGCTTGGTCCTGCCTTAGCAAGCTGCAAATACCTGTTACATACTTACATAACATTCTAGATATTTGTACTGAACATCTGTCTCTGGTCAGTGAAATGTTAGCTTTTTGGAGAAGGAGACTATATATTATTCATTTTTGCTAGAAGCTGTTCCATAGGTTTTACTACAAGGCAGGCACTGTTGGTCTTACAGTTGGAGAGAAACTGAAGCATATAACAATTAAGTAAGCAGTTCAGGTTACCTGGTACATTGTAGAACTGGGATTTGGATGAAAGACAGCTGGCACCCTCAGATGTCATACAGCGCATAGTCAGTGCCCACTATGTGGTCAGTGAATGAATGAATGAGTAAACAAAAAACAGTCAATGATTAAATGATCAGATAGAGTCTCAGGGACAGATTTACAAACAGGAGAGGAACTTTATATTGTGTCTGGAAACCCCAATTCAAGTCTGCACAGGAGAGAAAAGGCACTTAATTTCATGCTTGTAAGCTACATTCACTAATAGATTTTTTAAAACCCACCATATGAAATTATATACTTGTAGATATAAATCAACTTGCTTTAGTTTTTGTATTGTTACTTTAGGAATGGAAAGATTGGTTTCTCTGGCTCTATCGTTAACTAAAATTAATATTAAAATAACCAGAAGTTCTGTTGAAATAGTGAGGCTAATTTAACAAACACATCCTGAATGTAGTATGCTTGTATAGCGTGCTGCTTTGGGGAGACACATGTGATAATATGGATATTAATTTTAGAAAATTAAGATTAGAAGCGATGCTTCATCTCTAAATCAGTCTTCAGCCTGCAGAATAGGATGCAGCGTGGTGCGGGGGTGGAAAGGAGGAGTGAGTTGTCATCAGTGTTGTTCTCTTTATTTGACAAGTGCCTTGCTGTGCAAATACAACCCAAGTCAGTGTTTTCAAAAACCGATTGGCAAAGCTTTGCTACCTTCTCTTCCCCGTTCCGGGAGAGGAGGAGAGATCTAGCTTCACTGGGATGTAATGTTGCTGAAGATAAAAGAGTCCATGTTTTGTGAGGCTGGGATTATGGAACCTTGGGCACATGCCACCCCTCTCCTGGGGTGCAGTCCCCAGATCTCCTGACCCATCTGATCAGCCTTGGGCAGATCAGTGCTGCAACCGTGAATGTATACTGCCAACAGCAGCTGAGGAGGGACATCCTTGGTGGTCCAGTGGTTAGGCCTCCACCTTCCAATTCAGGGAGTGAGGAACTACGATTGGGGAACTAAGATCACACATGCTATAGAGTGTGGCCAAAAGTTTTTTAAAACTTGAAAAATTAAAAAGAAAACTAAAAGAACCATCAGAGGAGACCTTCATCACATGGCTCAAGTATGGAATGCTGTTCATGTCTCATAAAAATTCCCAAACCCTATTTTCAATTTATGCCTGGAGCCCAACTGCCTGATCCCTATAATACTCCAGAGCAATGAAATTGTTGAGAAGTTTCCTTTCATCAGCTCTGTCCAGCAGCACACAGGGCACATTCTCAGAGGATAAACCCCTCAGTCCTACTAACAGCCCCTAAGCGTCCCCTCTGCCCCCTTCTCCAGCAGAGAGATCGTACATCAGAACCCTGGGGGAACAAAGGGTGGAGGCTCATAGCTTCAGTGGGTTACATTTTCAACCCATGAATGGCACATGGACGCACACCACAGGGTGCAAGTCTGGTGGTCCGACCTTGTTTCTTTCAGACCCCAAACCCAAAGGTCAGTGCCACTTGCCTCGTGTGTGCTAACTGTTGACTGAGGTCACAGCCTCCTTGGGAGCAACCAGAGAGCAAGGCAAGGTTATTTGCTGACCTCTCGTGGACCTCGGTCCCACAGGGCACACTCCATTGTGCCCAGTGTGTGAGCCAGTCTCATCTGTAGCACAATGCATATTGCACACTATGTGATGAAAAAAATGCTCTTCAAAACGATCCAACAGCCAAGGGGGACTTCCCTGGCAGTCCAGTGGTAAACACTCTGCACTTCCACTGCAAGCGACGCGGGTTCCAGCCCTGGGTGGGGAACTAGGATCCCACGTGCCTCGAGGCACGGCCAAAAAAAAGAAATTAAAAAAATGATCCAACCTAAATATTACTTTCATAACACGAGACTGTTATCCCAGGTGCCCTTAATACTGTATTTTGCGTCTGCTCGTCGTTCCTTTAGACCATTCCTGACAGTAATTTTGAGCCTAGATATGTCTGCTTCCCTTAGAGCGGAGGAGCACAGCTCCATTAACACCAGTGAGTTGGGACTGGCTTGCTATTTCTCATTACTTCATTCCATTGTAACTTGGTGATCATTACCTTTTTAAATAACATTTTTATGGGTCATTAGTTTTGTGTGTGATTCTCCACCTCCTACCCCCATCTTATTTTCCCCATTATCAGAGCCTTATTTGTTACAAACAGAATGTAAATAACAGTGCAGGCTTGCAGCCCAGTTTCATAAACATCCAGCTTCACATTGGTACCTGGATATTTGTCATCAGTACCTGGATATTTGTTTTCTGAGGGCAAAGTGAGGTGAAATTATTCCTGAAAGTGGAAAGACAGTGCAAGCTACTCAAGATGGGGGATAAACCAATACTGAGAAAGCCTCTGCCTGTTTTAACACTGGCCTACATGCACCAGAGATGGGCTCCTGGGAGGGATGGGTGTTGCACTTCAGAAGGTACCCATTGTATCAAAGCAACCCTTGACCCAGATCAGACCTGTATGTGCATGTATGCATGCGAAGTTGCTTCTGTCATATCCAACTCTGTGTGACCCTATGGACCTGTGCGACCTGTGTGACCCCACTAGGCTCCTCTGTCCATGGGATTCTCCAGGCAAGAATCCTGGAATGGGTTGCTATACCCTGCTTCAGGGGATCTTCCTGACCCAGGTATGGAACCCAGGTCTCTTATGCCTCCCAGATGGGCAAGAGGGTTCTTTACCTCTAGCACCACCTGGGAAGCCCAGATCCGACCCCGTTGGAGGCAATTCAGTGCACTCCAGGTATCCTGATTACACGTGTTCAAGGGACCATAGGGACCTCAGCCATCTCCTCTTCTGAACTGGTCAGAATTTCTCAGCTGACAACTCATCATGTCAACTGTTAAAACAGGCAAAGGCTTTCTCAGTATTGGTTTATCCCCCATCTTGAGTAGGTTGCACTGTCTTTCCACTTTCAGGAATCATTTCACCTCACATTGTCCTCAGAAAACAAATATCCATGTCAACTCCTGTGACAGCCCTTCCATTATTTTTTGATTGTTTGTTTTTTTGATTTTGGCTACACTGGGTCAGTTGTGGCATGCTGGATCTTTAGTTGCAGCATGCGAACTCTTAAGTTGTAGCGTATGGAAACTAGTTCCCTGACCAGGGATTGAATCCAGGCCCCCTGCATGGGGGAGCTCAGAATCTTAGCCACGGGACGCTCAGCCCTCTCAGTGTTAACATGGTTACTTAAAATTAACTTATTGTTCATATATCTCTTCTCCAAAGCTAAATCATGAGTTTATTAAGGACAGTGCTGAGTCTTAGACTTAACCATTCCTCATAGCACTAGTTGGAATCCCAGCTCTCCACTTATGAGCTCTATGACCTTGGATGCATTCCTTCATCTCCTTGATTCTCAGTTTCCTTGGCTACAAAAAGCATGGCAATCCTGCCTGCCTTGCAGTACGTTAGGAGAACCAGCTAGAATGGTGCTAGGCAGTAACAGGAGCTTGGTGAATAATAATTGATTCACTAGAAAACCCTGCACACAGAAGCTGAACAAAATATAGCAGAATTGAATATAACAAAACACGATTTAACCTCATGGGAGGGAAGAGCTAATTATGGTTGCTTAAGATTTCGTGGTGAGGACACCATTTCCTTTGACCTGGGCTTGAATGACAGTTTACAACCCTGTTTTTATTCTTGACTTGTTCGTGAGCATGTGACCATCATATCAAGCCCGTCATGTCTCCTGAACCCAAAAGGATTGGTGAACTGATTTGGGATGTGGAGACAGTGTTTATTGGCATCCTTGGCCCCACTCCTACATTTAAGGAACAGCCTGGCCCTAAGTGGAGAGCTTCCTGCAGCTCCTTGCTGCCCTGAGGCAGGTGGTGGCTCCCAGGACTGATCTAGTGACACCCATGGATGTCTCTTAGCCTCTTTAGGAATTTTCTTTAATGCAGTCATAATGGGGGCAGTGGTGCAGCTTACTGAGACCACATCAACATTTAAAAAAAAGGAGGGGTGGATGAGAGTGTAAGGAGCGCTGTATGAAAAAATAAATAGCATTGAGATGAGTTTCCCAGATTTCCCATATAATGAGCGCATCTGCCAAAACTCAAGATGTGTATTATGCACTCTGCAACTGGCAGATTGCCTTGGCGGGGAGCAGAGGATGCTTCCTGATGAAGGAATCAAATCTGTCTTGATTCTGCCACTTTCTCTTTGTGGTGGAGCCACATTACAATGAAGAAATGGGTCCTGTGACATTCTCTGCAACCTTCTTTAGTTACTTATCAATATGCACTTCCTTATCTTACACCCCCTTTTAAAGGTTCCTGGGAGAAAAGTACATAAAACAGACATCTGCTGAATCTGTTGCCAAGTCAACTTAGTAGAACAAACGTGGTCAGATGTGCTCCCTTTCGATATGGGTATTAGGGGTGAGTGAGTGAGTGAAAGTCACTCAGTCATGTCCGACTCTTTGTGATACTGTGGACTATACAGTCCACGGAATTCTCCAGGCCAGAATACTGGAGTGGCTAGCCTTTCCCGTCTCCAGGGGATCTTCCCAACCCAAGGATCAAACACAGGTCTCCCACTTTGCAGGTGGATTCTTTACCAACTGAGCTATAGGGAAGCCCACAGGTACTAGGGGACACAGCAAATAAGCACCCCCTGCCCACTGTTGATTAGTTAATTGGTATAGTTTGTTGGTTGACACAATGCCTTTCTCCAAAAGTAATCTGAGACCAAACTTACCAAACAAACTGTGTTGTCACTTTCTCGACACTGTAGTTTTATGTTAGGGGCTCAGTTGAACTTCTGACATATTCAGTACTATACCAGCTTTTATCAGATATTTAGAGACCCTAGTTAGATTCAGAGTCACAAAGAGAAATGAAAAAGCCCCTGATCTGAAGAAACTTTGCTGTCCATTGGTTCAGTTCAGTTCAGTCACTCGGTCGTGTCCAACTCTTTGCGACCCCATGAATCGCAGCACGCCAGGCCTCCCTGTCCATCACCAACTCCTGGAGTTCACTCAGACTCACGTCCATCGAGTCAGTGATGCCATCCAGCCATCTCATCCTCGGTCATCCCCTTCTCCTCCTGCCCCCAATCCTTCCCAGCATCAGAGTCTTTTCCAATGAGTCAACCCTTTGCATGAGGTGGCCAAAGTACTGGAATTTCAGCTTTAGCATCAGTCCTTCCAAAGAAATCCCAGGACTGATCTCCTTCAGAATGGACTGGTTGGATCTCCTTGCAGTCCAAGGGACTCTCAAGAGTCTTCTCCAACTCCAATGCATCAATTCTTCAGTGCTCAGCTTTCTTCACAGTCCAACTCTCACATCCATACATGACCACAGGAAAAACCATAGCCTTGACTGGTAGAAAGACACAATTAAGTACAATAAAAGGGAGATGGCAGTGATTGCCTTTGTAGAACTATAATGTGGGTCTTGCAGTCATGTGTTTTTGTGGTAGGTTTTTATTGAAAGTATTTTAAAAATATTAACAATTAAAATTCCAGTCATCTCTGTATCTAAGAAATTTACCTTACTAGGCATTCCCTTAGAATGCAGTGATATAAGGACTTCCCTCAGTCAGTGACTGAGACTCCAAGCTCCCAGTGCAGGGGGCCTGGGCTCAATTCCTGGTCTGGGAACCGGATCCCACATGCTGAAACTAAAGAGCTCATATGCCACAACTAAGACCTGGTGTAGCCAAATAAATTTTAAAAAGACAAGGTGCAATGCTGTAAAATCAGTGCTGCCTTGGGGAAGACTGAGTATCTCCTTACTCCGGCCATGGGGACTGAGAGGATGCTGTCATTCGATCTCTAGGAGGTCTGCAGAGGGCTCCCAGAGGAGTGATGTCTGAGCTGAATTTTGAACAACAGTTTCAGGTCCTCACAAGAGCCTGGGCTGTGCTGAATTCTCTTCCTGTTGCAGTCATTTACCAAGCCTGATGGTTTATCTTGCTCCACATTTATTCCCCTAGCAGAGATTTTTTTAATCACTGCTACTATAGCTTCCAGCAAGGACCCCATGACCACTGCTTTCATTTGTTTGTACATGTGATTCATGAATGTGCCTCCCTTCCGTTCCTTATGGCGTCAGCAGTGCTTGCAAGAACTTAGAGGATGCACGGGTTTGTGTATAGTGTAAGGGCAAAGAGTTGGACACGACTGAGCAACTGAACACAGACACACACAAGGAAGCCTGCCCTGACCACCAGGAGGTTTCATCCATTTCCATCTGAAAAAACAACTGGCCTTAGGCAACGTATTTCTTACTAAGTCATTCTGCATGTTTGTGTGCATGCACGCATGCCCATGTACACATGCTGTGCATAAATAGCACATTCCCAGTCTGTGCAAAATGAAATGGATGAGCAGTACATGACAGTAGGCTCAGCCCCTGAAGATTTACCAGGAAAGAAGACAGCTGTGTGGCAGAGCTGCTGCTTATAATTAGGGAAAGAATTGCCCATGTCCCGTGCCATTCAGCAGCTTCAACCATTTAAATGACAGCCAGTTTGTTTAGTTTTTTAACACCCTCCGCGCCCGCACCCCCCTCCAACCCCATTTTATGGGCCAAGAGTTAATTTCTTGTTGAGAACACTGCTAAGGACTGTCATCTCTGGTATCATTGTTAAGATGGGATATGACATGATGGCTGGCAAATCTCAACTAGAAACCATGATGAGTGAGCAAAAAAAATAGGAGTTGCTTTTAATGTCTCTTTTTAACTTTGTAAGTGAGCAAAAAACTATTTTCAAAGCCCCATGGACTTTCCGGTTTTTAACAGGGCCATATTGCCGGTTTTGCAGTTGACAAGAAAATTATAACGCTTTCTTTGGCTCGAGCGAGTTGTAAGAAGCATCGCAGCACTCCTGATGTACAATGGCTCTCAACAGGATGGATGGGGAGAGAAATTAATAGGCGTCCCATTGTTACCGTGCATTTTTGCCAGGATATTTCATTAGTGTAAACACTGAACCCGTTGTCATCTTGTTTAGCCACTTGACCCTGGTGATTTTCAGTTCTGTGTATCGTGATGAGTTGAGCACTGGCGTGCACGAGACAGGCCCTAATTATTGGGAGCCGAATCATTGCTGACCCAGGACGAGATTAACTGCTCCTTTGCAGTCTTTATCCTGGGACATTAGCGCTGTCTGGTTATCTTGCATCAGTTGAGAGATTCGGGACAATAGCAGTGCTGACGGTAACGGTTGGCGATTTCCCTGTTTGTTTTGCAGGTCACGGCCAGGGGGTTTGGGCCGCTGTTGCAATTCGCCTACACCGCCAAGCTGTTACTCAGCAGAGAAAACATCCGCGAGGTCATCCGCTGTGCTGAGTTCCTGCGCATGCACAACCTGGAGGACTCCTGCTTCAGCTTCCTGCAGACCCAGCTCTTGAACAGCGAGGATGGCCTCTTCGTGTGCCGGAAGGATGCTGCGTGCCAGCGCCCGCACGAGGACCCCGAGGACAGCGCGGGAGAAATCATTCTGCATGTTTGTGTGCATGCACGCATGCCCATGTACACATGCTGTGCATAAATAGCACATTCCCAGTCTGTGTAAAATGAAATGGATGAGCAGTACATGACAGTAGGCTCAGCCCCTGAAGATTTACCAGGAAAGAAGACAGCTGTGTGGCAGAGCTGCTGCTTATAATTAGGGAAAGAATTGCCCATGTCCCGTGCCATTCAGCAGCTTCAACCATTTAAATGACAGCCAGTTTGTTTAGTTTTTTAACACCCTCCGCGCCCGCACCCCCCTCCAACCCCATTTTATGGGCCAAGAGTTAATTTCTTGTTGAGAACACTGCTAAGGACTGTCATCTCTGGTATCATTGTTAAGATGGGATATGACATGATGGCTGGCAAATCTCAACTAGAAACCATGATGAGTGAGCAAAAAAAATAGGAGTTGCTTTTAATGTCTCTTTTTAACTTTGTAAGTGAGCAAAAAACTATTTTCAAAGCCCCATGGACTTTCCGGTTTTTAACAGGGCCATATTGCCGGTTTTGCAGTTGACAAGAAAATTATAACGCTTTCTTTGGCTCGAGCGAGTTGTAAGAAGCATCGCAGCACTCCTGATGTACAATGGCTCTCAACAGGATGGATGGGGAGAGAAATTAATAGGCGTCCCATTGTTACCGTGCATTTTTGCCAGGATATTTCATTAGTGTAAACACTGAACCCGTTGTCATCTTGTTTAGCCACTTGACCCTGGTGATTTTCAGTTCTGTGTATCGTGATGAGTTGAGCACTGGCGTGCACGAGACAGGCCCTAATTATTGGGAGCCGAATCATTGCTGACCCAGGACGAGATTAACTGCTCCTTTGCAGTCTTTATCCTGGGACATTAGCGCTGTCTGGTTATCTTGCATCAGTTGAGAGATTCGGGACAATAGCAGTGCTGACGGTAACGGTTGGCGATTTCCCTGTTTGTTTTGCAGGTCACGGCCAGGGGGTTTGGGCCGCTGTTGCAATTCGCCTACACCGCCAAGCTGTTACTCAGCAGAGAAAACATCCGCGAGGTCATCCGCTGTGCTGAGTTCCTGCGCATGCACAACCTGGAGGACTCCTGCTTCAGCTTCCTGCAGACCCAGCTCTTGAACAGCGAGGATGGCCTCTTCGTGTGCCGGAAGGATGCTGCGTGCCAGCGCCCGCACGAGGACCCCGAGGACAGCGCGGGAGAAGAGGACGATGAAGAGGAGGAGACGATGGATTCGGATACGGCCAAGATGGCTTGCCCTAGGGACCAGATGCTTCCAGACCCCATCAGCTTTGAGGCCACCACCATCCCAGTGGCAGAGAAGGAAGAAGTTTTGTTGCCCGAGTCCGACGTGCCCGCGGACACCAAGGAGAGCTCGGCCAAGGACGCGTTAACGCAGTACCCCAGATACAAGAAATACCAGCTTGCATGTACCAAGAATGTCTATAACGCATCATCACACAGTACCTCAGGTTTTGCAAGCACATTCAGTGAAGATCACTCTGGCACCAGCCTCAAACCAGGGCTTGCCGTGGCGCAGATTAAAAGCGAGCCGCCCAGCGAGGAGAACGAAGAAGAGAGCATCACGCTCTGCCTGTCCGGAGATGAGCCTGACGTCAAAGACCGAGCGGGCGACGTGGAAATGGACCGGAAACAGCCCAGCCCCGCCCCCGCGCCCGTCCCCGCGCCCCCTACCGGGGCCGCCTGCCTGGAGAGGTCCAGGGGCGCGCCCTCCCCGTCCTGCTTAAGGTCTCTGTTCAGCATAACAAAAAGTGTGGAGTCGTCCGGCTTGCCCGGCACCTCTCAGCAGCACTTTGCCAGGAGTTCAGCGTGCCCTTTTGACAAGGGGATCACTCAGGGTGACCTTAAAACTGACTACGCCCCTTTCCCGGGGAATTACGGACAGCCCCACATGGGCCAGAAGGACGCGTCCAGCTTCAGCATGGGGTCGCCCCTCAAGGGGCCTGGCTTGGAGGCTCTCTGTAAACAGGAAGGAGAGCTGGACCGGAGAAGCGTCATCTTCTCCTCCAGCGCCTGTGACCAAGTGAGCACCGCGGTGCACTCGTATTCTGGGGTAAGCGCTCTGGACAAAGATCTCTCCGAGCCGGTGCCAAAGGGCCTGTGGGTGGGGGCCGGCCAGTCCCTCCCCAGCTCACAGGCCTACCCTCACGGTGGGCTGATGGCGGACCACTTGCCAGGAAGGATGCGGCCCAACACTAGCTGCCCGGTGCCAATCAAAGTGTGCCCTCGCTCGCCCCCGTTGGAGACCAGGACAAGGACTTCCAGCTCGTGCTCCTCCTACTCCTACGCAGAGGATGGGAGTGGGGGCTCGCCCTGCAGCCTCCCTCTCTGCGAGTTCTCCTCCTCGCCCTGTTCCCAGGGAGCCAGATTCCTTGCCACAGAACATCAGGAGCCAGGCCTGATGGGAGACGGAATGTACAACCAAGTCCGACCCCAGATTAAATGTGAGCAGTCTTACGGAACCAACTCCAGCGACGAATCCGGATCGTTCTCGGAAGCAGACAGTGAGTCGTGTCCTGTGCAGGACAGGGGCCAGGAGGTAGGGAACCCGCATAAATTCAAGCATGTGATCCACCCTCAGTCCTTTATCTGGACTCCCCCCGCCCCCCACCACTGCCAGATTGTTCTTGTTTGCCAAGATTAAAGCTTTACAGTTAAGGGACTGCCTCCCCCGTCCTCCCCTGGTGGTTCAGTCGATAAAGAATCTGCCTGCAATGCAGGAGACAGCCTGCAGTTCAAGAGACCTGGGTTCGAACCCTGTGTGGTGAAGATCCCCCCTGGAGAAGGAAATGGCAACCCACTCCAGTATTCTTGCCATGGGAAATCCCATGGGCAGAGGAGCTTGGCAGGCCACAGCCCATGGTGTCACAGTCAGACACAACTGAGCAAGTAAATCACACACACACACACACACACACACACACACACCCTACCTACCTACCTAAAGCTATTCTGACTTTAGCCCCTGGTTTCCATCCTTAACTGATTTGATTCTTTTCACTGATTCTCTAATGATATGTTCTTTGTTTTTGAGGTTGAACAAGGAATGATACATCTGATTGTTGATTGTTCGATGTCTTCTTATTAAAATTGTAATGTCATTTCAGAGATGTTTATGTTTACTTTCAGCATAGTTTTGAATATTTCTGTGTGTAATTTTTCATGGTTTTTCAAGAGTATTATTTAAAGTTGGATCTCTATTTCTGTTTTCCATAACTGTATATTCCCTATTACAGTTTTTAAAAAATACATTTTTATTCAGTTACATTTCATTTGATATGATTTTCTGAAGCCTGTCTAGAATGATGGTCTTTTCACCTGCATCTGTGCTTTTGTTGTTTTCTTGTGTCTTTTTTCACTAAAGATATCTCCCACTTTTCTCTGTGTTCTGGCAGCTTCTTTGCTGACTTATATTGGTTTATAAACTAATATTTTGAACTCCTCTATCTTTTATTTTCTTTTATTTTTCACCCCCCCCCCCCGCCCCCGCCATCCACAGAGGCAGAATGCGTCAAGGTGATTCAGAATTAACCATTTTGCTCCAGACAGCACTTGAAATTTGAGCGAGATTTCAGTCCTCAAAAAGCGGAGGCAAAGAGCTTAGTGGGGAAAAAGTCTGATGCCTGAAAGCGTGTGCAGGTACTTCAGATCCACCCCCCACCCCCGTCTGCTTTGCAAGAATGCCATACCTGTCACCTTCATCCTTGCCCCTCGCTTCTTCAGTGAGAAGAAAAATATAAAATTGGTTTCAAAATTGACTGATTGAAACTGGAGAGATTCACAGTAAGCCCATGCTTTCCCAGCACCTTTAAGTTTCCTTGTCAACAGGGACCCTGGAGTCATCCCTTGTCCATTGTGAATGCAGGTGATGGACAGCCCACCATCCATCCTGGCCCCAGTGTCACTGAGGAAGCACCTTTGTCAGTCGCATCTAACCGTATCATGGGTCATTGCCCAAGGGCCCCACAAACGGTGAGAGTCATTTTAAGGAGCAGTGGGGTTGAGTAGCAGTTCTTGTCCACACTATAAGTGAAGTGCTTTCTAGGTAAAAATTCCCAAAGGCTCCATCCATATCTTTCCACTGCTGGGAGAGGAAGCAGGTGCAACGCCAGCCACATCGTGAGCAAGACTCATGTGGCCAAGGAGAGAAAAGAATGGACACCGCAGGTGATCCCCCTTCCCTTGTAACATGAGAAGCTCCCAGAAAGAGCTGAGCGTGTCTGTGTCACGATCTGGTAGTGACTGCCAGGGACCCCACGTGAGACTGCCACCTGTGTCTCAGAGCAAGCCCCGTGGCAAGCCCCTCCTGAGAACTGCATCTCCGAAAAACACAGGCAGAAATGAAGCGTGATTCTCATTAGGCCAGTGCACTTCATCCACGTCTGCGCTCCCTGGATATTAGCCTCTAGTAAAGCAGGGACGTTAACCCAACCAGACAGCAGAAATGCCACACGGGGTGAGCTGGCTTTTCACAGAGCCACGTGCAGTTTATTCAGCCCTCTGTGAGGTTGGCAAGAAGCACATGAAGGGTTTCGATTGGGCATGTTTTGCAAACAGCTTCCAAAGCTCCCTGTACCAACAACAGACATGCCCTGTGGTCACTTCCTCGCTTTCTGCCTAGCCTGGTCCCCACTCCTCCATTGCCTAGCAGAAATGGAAAGAGAAATATACTGAAAGGATTTAGTTTAGCTAAGAGACAATAAAAAGGAAATTTGAATGGGAAACGCTGTATCCCCTAGGGTTTGGAATGGAAGGTTGGGCTCAGTGTCCCAAGCCAGAATCACATCTGGGTCCATCACCTAAGAAGGTGGAGGTTTGGTAGAACAGTTAAAGTTTGTGTTCTCTCTCTCTCTTCACTCATTTCTTTCTCTCTGATCGCAACTTTTAGGAGGTTTTCTTTTCTTTCCCCTGAAATTATTCATAAGCATTCCTGATTCAGAAGCCCAGTCACTGAGTCCATTGGCATAATGATTTCTCTAAGGATACATATCTCGTGAAAAAGACAAATGTCTCTCAGTCTTTCTTTCTTTCTTTTTGTCTCTCTCTTAAGAGGAGCCCCACCATTAACTAAAAAGGGTGTGTGTTCATGACAGCTGCATATGTCCAAGGACCTGTCAGTTTCAGAAAAATCTCCTTTTATCTCTCTTACATCCCCAAAGAGAACTTGAAGTGAATTCTTGAAACTGAATGCCACCAACAAGGGCACAGGTATCTTTCCTGTGTTGAGGCTTTATCACTTGTCTGCCTTAGAACTTTGCAGGGTTTGTGTTGTTTTGGCTTCACTGAGTCTTAGATGTGGCATGTGGGATCTTCATCATTGCAGTTAGACGAACTTCTCTCTGGTTGGGGCGCACAGGCTCAGTTGCCCCGAAGCATGTGGGATTTGATTCGCCAACCAGGAATCGAACCCAATTTCCCTGCATCAGAAGGTGGATTCCTAGCCACTGGACCATCAGAGAAGTCCCTAGAACTTTTCAGTTTTAAACGAATCAGTGAAATGGAGGAATTATTTAGCCTACACAGTAGTCATGAACAGGACTAGTCTCCCCTCAAAAAATATATACTATTTTCAAAAATATTTTTATTTTCACTTTTAAAAAAATGAATCTATTCTTTACATTCCTAAACAGTCTCAAAAGGAATTTTCCAAATTTCTATGCCATTTCAGGAGTCACATTTAGCCTCTCTCAGTAGTACATTTTGGGTAGAATTGCTATAGTAAAGTTAAGGTTTTCCCAATTTGACCATTTCATTTTCCTAAAGTTGAAGAGATTAGGTTTTCCAAGAACTGTCCCAGGGACTGAGCATGACTGCTTCTCTTTGAGCTAATTATTTGCTTTGGGGAGTTTCTTTGACCCCAGTGGAAGTGTGGTCTCCAGTGATAACACTGAAAGCAAACTCTTCACAAAGTGAATCATAAATGATTCAGAAGCCAGTATCTCTTGGGCTGATTCTGCCCTGATCTGCTCTCATGTAAGGTTCCAGGTGACTTCTTTTCCAAGTGAACAGAATATTCTGATTTCTAGTTATACTCTCTTTACCCTCCCATCTCATCAACGTTGACTTCTCATCCTAAGTATTCCCCAGCTTTGAGGAAAGTTTAAAAAAGCACAACATTGTCCTTTATCAACAACCATCTTTTTGAAGTTCCTTTTTAAAAATAATCAAGCAGAACATACCAAGCCCGTAATGTACCAAATTTATCAGGCTTTCTCTGTGCCTACAATAATAGATAAACATATTCACATGTCTATGGGTTTGGGTTTTATTTTAATAGCATTTAGAGTAACCTGGTGGGCTACAGTCCATGAGGTTGCAAAAAGTTGGACGACTGAGTGACTAAGCACAGCATAACACACATTTAATTACTAAGCAACTTGCTTTTTGCACATAGCTGTCTACTGTGTACATGCCTCTAGGTCAATTGTGTAGGGTTAACACAAGCTTCTTTAATATCCTTGGTTCCTGTACTTCACAGCTGACTCAGTGATCACCTATCAGCAGAAATTTCCATTTCCTGTATTTCCCTCTTACAAACATTGCTGCAATAAACATTCTTGTGAACATATTTATTCAGTGGCGGTGCTTTTATTTTTGCGAGTTAAAGTTCCATAAGTGGGTTAAAGGTTATACTCACTTGTTAAATACTACCTATTTACTTTCTCAAAAGGTGGTAGCAATTCACACATCCTCTAGCAAAACTTACGAGCCTGTCCATTGCCCCCTGTTCTTGCCAGTAATAGTGGTCACCAGTCCTTTTACATTTGCCAATCTGATGGGCAAAACATGATGACTTCTAATGCAGTTGATATTTTTCTTATATGTATTCATCATTTGTATTTTCTTTCTTGGACTTGCCATTTGTCCATTTGTGTGTGTGTGTGTGGTGTTTGACTTTAATGAGTTTACAGAATCCTTAATTTAAGAATATTAATCCTTTCTTGCACATGTTGCCTATATCTTCTCCTAGTCTGTTTTTTTAAATTAAATTTTTGGCCTTTGTTTATCATGAAATAAAAATTGTTCATATATATGGAGATTTACAGAAGACTCAGATTCGATCCCAGGGACAGAGGAGCCTGGTAGGCTGCTGTCTCTGGGGTCACATAGTCGGACAAGACTGAAGTGACTTAGCAGCAGCAGCAGGTTCGATTCCTGGGTAGGAAGATGCCCTGGAGAAGGAAATGGCAACCTGCTCCAGTATTCTTGCCTTGAAAATCCCACGGACAGAGGAGCCTGGTGGGCTATGGTCCATAGGGTCGCAAAGAGTTGGACACGACTGAGCAATTGAGCACAAGCACAAATCTTGAAAAATAATTACAGATTATGTTCGATAATTGTCAAGTCATTTCAGAACCATGACCTTTATCATTAAGTTTCTTGAATTCTGTTATTTTTTAAAATTTTTATTTCTCCTAGTCTATTTCTATAGTATCTTTTTCAATTTAAAAAAGTTTAAGTTTTATGTAGTCAAGTGATCAATATGTTCCTTCATGCCTTCATATTTAAAAAGTCAACATGGGAATTTTTTTTCTTACTTCCAATTATGAAAAAATGAATAGGTCATATTAAGTGAAAAAAGTAACAAACAGTATACATAACATGGTCCTAGTTTACTTTATAATATATTATAAGCAATGAGAGCAATACAGATAATAAGATGAAATGGGAGGCAAACTTGGAGAGAGGGACTATAGGGAAAGATTTATTTCTGTGTAATCCTATAATGTTTGATTTCTGTGTACATATATCACACAGGTTTTTTTTTAATTGAAATACAATTGATATACCATAAAATTCACTCTGTTAATGTGAACAATTCAGTGGTTTTTAATGATTCATAAAGTTGTATGACCATTACAGTGTCTAATCCCAAAATATTTTCATCACCTCAAAAAAAGAAATACAATATCCAGCAGCAATCACTTCTCATTCCCTTCTTCCCTTACCCCAAGCTGCTGCTGCTAAGTTGCTTCAGTCGTGTCCGACTCTGTGCGACCCCATAGATGACAGCCCACCAGGATCCCCCGTCCCTGGAATTCTCCAGGCAAGAACACTGGAGTGGGTTGCCATTTCCTTCCCCAGTGCATGAAAGTGAAAAGAGAAAGTGAAGTCGCTCAGTCGTGACCGACTCTTGGCGACCCCGTGGACTGCAGCCTACCAGGCTCCTCCATCCATGGGATTTTCCAGGCAAGAGTACTAGAGTGGGTTGCCATTGGCTTCTCTGCCTTACCCCAAGAAATTACTAATATACCTTTGTCTCCAGTAGATTTGCCTATTCCAGATGTTTCACTTCAGTAGAATCTAGCCATGTGGCCTTTTGTGTCTCGCTTCATCACTTAGCATGTTTTCAGTACAGCATTGCTGTACAGCATGAAACAGCATGCTATCTCTGTATCCACCTGGCACATTATTATGTATTTGTTCTCTCCTTTTTATTGCTGAATAATATTCCACTGTATAGATACACTAATTTTGTTGATCCATTTTGTTGAGGGATGCTGGGCTATTTCCATTTGGGGGCTGCTATTGATTATGCCAAGAAGAGTATTTGTGTTCAGGTTTTTTGTAGACATAAATTTTCAGTTCTTCTCGTTATATACCAAGGAGTGGAATTGCTAAATCATATGACAACTCTAAGTTTAGCCTTTTGAGGAACTACTTGGCTGTTTTCCAAGGTAACTGAGCCATTTTATATTCCCACAGCCTTGTTTGAGGAATCCAGTTTCTCTGCACCCTCATCAACATTTGTTATTGTCCTTTTTTTGTATAGTCGTTCTAGTGGTATAGTACCTCATTGTGGGTTACAGGTTTGCTTTTAGAATTTGAAAATTATTGAAAAGTCACAAGCATGTACCAAGTAGTAAGAGTCTTAGTGAATAGTTTTGTACCGCAAGCATTAACTGTAGATTTTTATAAAGAAGCAGCAGGAAGACAGTTTATTTGCATAGTCAAAGGCATTGATTAGTTGGATTTGTTTTATTAACACATTTCATATCAAGAGTGGAAAAAGCATATGAGGATGCTATGTGTACGTGTATGTTTGTGGATGTGTGAGAGAAGGGAGAAGTAAGGTCCAGAACAAACACTGAAATGTTATCGAAGAGCCATGTCTGACTCTAACTCTTCCACCCAGATGTTGACTTCCAGACATATGTTGGATATAAAGATTTTACAGTCGTTTTTGTGGCTTGTTGAATCAGAAATCTTTTTAAAAGTAACTATAGTTGGTCTGCTTAATAAAACGAAAACCATTCTGGGCAGCATGGAAGTCAGCCGTATTTCTAATGAAAACAATGTTTTCCTGTTGGCTAGAAAGACTGTTAGCATCTGGAACTCCAAAGCATACCGTAGGACCGAAAGAAGAAACTTTGTGACGAAGAAAGATGGTGGACAAACTGAAACACTAATGCTACTGCTGCAACTACTACTAATATTAGTAACACTTCATAATTATAAGGCAATTCCAGCTTTTCAAAGCACTTTCTCCATCTGTTATCCAGTTTTTATCTTCATGGCAACCCTGTAAGCCAAGTAGGACAGATGTTGAATCCCTCTGACTCCCAGATCCTCAAAGAACTTCAGGACAGAGAAGGAGAAGACTTGTCTGGGATCACACGGCTCAGTAATTGTAGCATCACAACTAAATTCTAGATGTCCTGTCTCTGTTCCAGAAACTGGACCGCAAGATCAGAGGTTAGAAGGACAGTTGTGTGAGAAGCTTGTCTTTGGCAGAGGAGGTTTTGTCTTTGGCATCTGCCTGGCTCAAAGCCAGCTGTCCCCATTCAAAGAAGACTGGAATCGTGAACCCACAGGGCATCAGATCCCCAGACAGCTCACAGGAATCTGAGGGGCTTTCGAGAGCCTTAGTGTTAGGGACTTCCCTGGAGTTTCGGTGGTTAAGACTTTGGGCTTCCAATGCAGGGGTGTGGGTTTGACCCCTGGTCAGAGAACTGTATCTCACATGCCCTGCAGCACAGCTAGAAACTTTTTTTAAAGAAGAGCATAAATGTTACAGGTTTTGGAGAAGTGACTGTGCTGTTAAGATTCTCAGGGTACTGCTGCTGCTGCTAAGTCACTTCAGTCGTGTCCAACTCTGTGCAATCCCATAGACGGCAGCCCACCAGGCTCCCCTGTCCCTGGGATTCTCCAGGCAAGAACACTAGAGTGGGTTGCCATTGCCTTTTCCAATGCATGAAAGTGAAAAGTGAAAGTGAGGTCGCTCAGTCGTGTCCAACTCTTAGTGACCCCATGGACTGCAGCCCACCAGGCTCCTCCATCCATGGGATTTTCCAGGCAAGAGTACTGGAGTGGGTTGCCATTGCCTTCTCCCAGGATCCAATTCCTGCAGCTTCTGCTCAGCATCTAACAGTGTGAAACCAAGAAAGGAGATAGGATTGAAGCTTGACCCCAGGAGCTGGTGCTTCTAGTTGGGATCTCTAGACGAAAGAGGTGCTTCTTTTCGCCTTTTTCTGCAACATTTGCATCTCTGTCCTGCCTCTCCAGTAGCTCCCATCCAGCACACCAAAGACATCAGGCAAGTGAGATGTGTATTGAGAGGCATGGCGAGGTGAGGTAGCCAGAGTACCGGCTGATCACCAGCCTGTAACAAGCATGCCAGGTGGCAAAGGTCACAAGGAAGCCCAGGAGAGTTGGGAGTGGGAATTCTTTTCTCTTCTTTGGTCTCGTAATTGAATTTGCTGCTAGAAGTTATATTTCTCATACAATTCTTAAATGATATTTTTGTTTCACTGGAAGAGAGGGGATGTTGTCTGGGCGGTAGAACCAGGGTAGGTGTTGGCAGGAGAGAGAAAGGGAACAGCTGATTTCTGTCTGGTGAGAAAGAAATGCCAGCCCCTGGGGTCTAGCTGGCAGCATCCCATGGTGGGGCCCCTGAGGAGGAGTATTTAAGCTTCATTCACTGTCCAAATGTCACAGCCTCTTCCCACTTTTTGTCAGCCCTTGGGGCCAGAGGTTATCTGCACCGCAGGGGCCACTCATTTCACCATCGGCTCCAGAGCTGGAGCCCCCAGGAGTGAAATCCCCTCCTCTGGTTAATACTGACCCAGCCCAGAGTGAGTCCCGGGTGAAAACATCCTCCACTGTGGTCCTCAGAGGATGAGACAAGCCAAGATGCCCTGACACTCAGAGTGAGTCTCCACTGAGAACCCAAGCTGGGGCACCACCTGTCTAAAGAGACCATGGGCTCCCTGGACCCCTTGGGCCCTCACCCTTCTAAACAGCCTGGTCAGCCTTCTGTGCCTCTATGCTGAGCCTCATGCATGACTGATCACTGAATGTAGCTGCAGGCTGGCCGCCTAACAGGTGATGCTGCTGGTTCGCTGGACTTTGCATCCCGTCACCTCACTATTTATGAAGGTCTGGGGAATGAAAACTCTGTCGACTCCGAGAAGTGAAATCCTGGAGGAATCAGTGGGTGGAGGGACAATAAATAAGATGTGAAGCCCTAGCGGGTCTATCTGGGTTGGAAAAGTTTGCTGGAGGAAAGGCAGGAGGGCCTCAGCCTTCTCATGTCCAAGGCCAAGTCGCTTTAGCTGACTTTTGAGCCCATTTGAGGAATAGGTGGGTGCCTGCCAGCCTGGGAAAGGAACGTTTTCCCAGCCCCTCAGTGGGTCTGTGGCTGACATTTATCTCCAGGGAAGATGCCTAAAATTAGCGAATAGCTGTGGTAAGGTTTTTGCCACACCTTTCTAAGAACAACGTCAGGGGCTTCCCTTTGGCAGTTGGGGTAAGCCCTCCCTTGCTCGAGGGGTCGCAGCACACTTTAGAAAGAGACCAGAGTAGTTGGGGCTGGGGGGATTTTTTCACATGGAAGAAAGTCTATAGTGGACAATTTTCCTTCGACCTCTGCAAAGCAGCTTGAGTTGCAACAGCTCTGCTGAAAAGTTATATGGCCTTTTGCTTCAAGGACTTTGAAACCAACATTGTTGATTTTTCCTCTTTCCTGTCAACCTCGGCGCCGTTACCATAGTCGGTTTTTTTTTTAATATTGGCTGTCTAGAGAATGTTAAATACAGTAGCCCTTGGTATAGAAGGCCTTGTGACTTTCCCTGTGGCCTGAGCCATCGGTATATATTCTGTCTGAAAATAAGCAAACGCTATGTAGAGCATCAGCAGAATTGCTTTGTTGTCAGCAGAGGGGGAGATCCCATGAGGCCCAAAGCATCGTCACCCCTGTTGTGAAAACACGCCTGCTGCCTGGTGTGGGGACACCCATGTGCCCAACAGACAGACCTCTGTGTTGTGTAAGTATGTCCAGGATCTGAGTCTGTTTGTTATCCAAGGCATATAAAAGGGAAATCAAACATTCTTTCGTATCATTATAAGCCCTGTGCAAACACAGCCCATGGACAAAGCCCTTTGCCGGGCCCGTAACAAGGAACTGTTTGTGCTGACCGCCCGTCATTAGCGGTTGGAGCAGGGCTGAGCCGACTGTGCTGTGAAATGCACTGTGGGGATTTCTGCCCTCCTGAGCCAGCACTGGACAGGTGTCATGGAACAGAGGTCGACCTGTGGAAGTTCAATCAGAGCACCCATCGGGAGCCTTCAGCAAATGCCACGTCTCACAGGTTCAGAGCTATGAAGTAACCTGACTGAGCCGTCGCGCCCAGCCGCAGGAAGGCAAATGATCATTTAGTAGGATTGCTTTTGTGCCAGGGGATTAAGTAACCACAAATGCCAGGGTCCAGACTCACTCAGGGTCTGCCTGCCTCTGATGCAACCAAAGCAAAAGCCTGAGCTCAGGATTAAAGATCTTCCTCTCACTCCCCTGAACGGGCCAGACATAACCCTGTAGGTTCTGTAGGGCCATTTCTTCACCAAAAGGAATTTGATCAATTAAACCCAGAATGGCCTGTCTGTTGCTCTGGTTATCCAAGTTCACTCGAGTCGACTTGTTCCATCTGCTAAAGCTATGCTGTCCAGTACAGGAGGCACATGCCGCATGTGGCTGCTGAGCCCTGGAAATGAGGCTAGTCTGAATGGTGAGGCACACCCAAGTATAAAATGCACCTTAGGTTTTGAAAATGTGGTATCCCCCCAAAAGTGAAATATCTCATTAATTTTATGCTGATTACTGTTGATAATATTTTAGCTACATTGGGGCCTATTCAATATATTATTAAAATGAGTGTCACCTGTTTCTTTTCACTTCCTACTAGAAGGCGTAAGAATCTCACTGGCAGCTCGCGTTGTTTGCATTGGACAGCGCTGGGCTAGTGCCTGAACGAAGTTTAGGTTTATAGCTCCATCTGCTGGTGTACCCAAAGCAGATGCTCGTGTTAAGCAGGAGCTCAGCCCCTGAGCTGGGAAACACTGTGTCTTGGCCAAGCAACACTCAAGTTTCCACTTCCAGAAGCTTCTGGACGGGCCCAGAGCTGACTCCTGAAGTCTCTGCCTCATGGGGAGTCCTGAAGGGGGCAGTGGCAGACTGCTGGAAGGTGCCGGTCTCTGTTCTCTATCTTGTGGGTGCTGAGGGAGCTCGAGAGAATGTTGGTTCCTTTCCTAAGAAATATTTCAAACCACCACAGGGTTGTAAAGAAGCATTTGGCAGAATATGAGGACACAGATCCATCTCTAAAATGATGAGTGTTATTTCTTTGGAGGATGCTCACCTTTTCCTTGATTTGCAAGAATTTGAAACTGAGACTCTTGCTGAAAACAGTATCTGCATCAATTATCTGTTGCTGCATAACAAATCATCCCAGGGCTTGCCAGGTGGCACTAGTGGTAAAGAACCTGCCTGCGAATGCAGGAGATGTAAGAGATGTAGGTTCGATCCCTGGGTGGGGAAGAACCCCTGGAGGAGAGCATGGCGACCCTGTCCAGTATTCTTGCCAGGAGAATCCCATGGACAGAGAAGCCTGGTGGTCTGTGGTCCATAGGGTCGAAGAATCAGACACAGCTGAAGAGACTTAGCACACACCCATGCAACGAATCACCCCAAAACTTTGTGGCTTCAAACAATCATTTAACATCTCTCATTGTTTCTGTGGGTCTGGAATTCAGAAGTGGCCGATCTGAGCATGCCTGGCTCAGAATATCTCATGGGGTTTAAGTCAGATGTTGGCAGGAGGCAACCTCTGGAGGTTTGCCTGGGCCTGGAGGATCCTCATCCAAGATGGCTCATTCATGGGACTGATGAGGTGATTCTGGCTGTTGGCTGGAGACCTCAGTTCCTCTCTACCTGGGCTTCTCCACAAGGTGTCCTAAAGAGAGCATAATCTTAGATAGTGGTCCGCAACCTTTTTGGCACCAGGGACCGATTTCGTGGAAGACAATTTTTTCACAGACTGATTGTGGGGAAGATGGTTTCTGGATGATTCAAGCGCATTACATTTAGTGTGCCTTTTATTTCTAATCAAATGCTGCCGCTGACCTGTCAGGAGGTACTGGTCCACAGCCTGGAGGTTGGCCCTGATCTAAGAGGCCTAAGAAGATACTGTACAGCTTTTATGATGTCACCTCAGAAGTTACATGGATTACTCCCACTTCATTGTATTGGTCAAAAGGCAGGAACATGCCTTCCGCCTTTTGACAGGGGAAGGTCAGCATCACATTGTAAAAGAAAATGTGAGAGCGTGGGCCATTTTATTTTCCAAAAATCCATAGTGCCTCATGGGTATATAATAGCATTGTGCAGCTAAAAAGGATGCCCCATTTTGCAGATGAGGAAACTGAGCCTCAGAAAAGTATGGTGACCAGCCTGAGGTTTCACGTCTGGCAGGAAGGACTAAAAAGCCAGTTCTCACTCCTAGATCACAATGATGTAGCCTCACCAGGTTCTCTCCCTATGTCTGTCTCCTTTACGCTGCTGTAACTGCAAATCACACCGACTGTTTCATCTTTCCAGCATCTGCAGGGTGTACAGGGCTCTCTTAATTCAAGTGTTTTAGATGATTCCTCAGATGATGTCTATCTATAAATTGTTACTTCACTGAGTTGAGGCTCAATGGGAGTGGGTTTCAACTAATTGTAGAGCCCTGCTTACAAAAGTGCTGTGGCCGTGACAGTGTATACATTTTCCATTGTTTCCATGCTGTTTGCTTCTAAGATCTCAGGGATGATAACCACATCATAATATGTGTGTGTTCGCATTCTGTTTGACTGTCTGCATATTTCATCTTATTTATATTTGAAACAGGAAAGAATCATCACTGCTTGCTTCAGTCGTTTTCATAGTACTTGGTCATCATTAAAAAGGAGATTTTACCATTTTTTGATATTCCACTCGCCAGAATGAAAACTATAAAATCCATTTGCCATAATCATGTTCTGTTATTCTTGGTTGCAGGTCAAACTTCCATTTCCTGTCGATCAAATCACAGACCTTCCAAGGAATGACTTCCAGATGATGATCAAGATGCACAAGCTGACATCAGAGCAGTTAGAGTTCATTCACGACGTCCGCCGGCGCAGCAAAAACCGCATCGCTGCCCAGCGCTGCCGCAAGAGGAAGCTGGACTGTATTCAGAACTTAGAATGTGAAATCCGCAAACTGGTGAGTCAGCCCGCCCTTTGCTGTCAGCAACCTGGAATGACCAAGACTGATACAGATTATCAGTAGCAAAGGCCAGACAGGCAAAGAGAAAGGCCACCATTCAGGGACATTCGCATTGATTTTTAAAGGAATTCTTAACAAAAAAATAATAGCTTTACATCTGTAATATATGTGTGTCTGTGTGGCTGTGTGGCTGTGTGATTGTGTGTCAGTATTTTATATCTTAGCCATTTGTATAGATCACAGGGGTAGTCGTCCTGGGTGTGCTCAAACCACCAACCTTCCCTGGTGGCTCAGCTGGTAAAGAATCTTCCTGCAATGCATTCGATCCCTGTGTTGGGAACATCACCTGCAGAAGGGAAAGGCTACCCACTCCAGTATTCTGGCCTGGAGAATGCCACGGACTGTATAGTCCATGGGGTTGCAAAGAGTCGGACAACACTGAGCAACTTTCACATTCGTATAGAGGTGTTTTTTTTTTTTTTTTTTTTTGAAGTCAAATTGATTTACAATGTTGTGTTAGTTTCTTTTGTACAGCAAGGTGACTCAGTTATATGCATATACTTTTTCATATTCTTTTCCATTATGGTTTGTCATAGGATATTGAATGTAGTTCCCTATGCCATATACTAGGACCTCATTGTTCCTCCATCCTATGCATAATAGCTTGCCTCTGCTAATCTGAAACTACCATTCCTTCCCTCTCATAGAGATAATTCTTCTTATTTTCCATTCAACATAAGTCGAGAGCTAACATTTATTGCTGCATATGTGGACCAGGTATTATTCTGGTCTCTTTCTGTAGATGTCGCATGTAATCCTCACATCAGCCCTATGATATAAGTACTACTTTATCTCCATGAGCTTCCCTGGTGGCTCAGATGGTAAAGCGTCTGCCTACAATGAGGGAGACCCGGATTCGATCCTTGGATTGGGAAGATCTCCTGGAGAAGGAAATGGCAACCTACTCCAGTATTCTTGCCTGGAAAATCCCACAGACGGAGGAGCATGGTAGGCTACAGTCCATGGGGTCGCAAAGAGTAGGACATGACTGGGCGAGCTTCACAGCTTCACAGCTTATCTCCATTCACAGAGAAGGAAACCAGAGTGCAGAGAGGTTTGGTAACTCCCCACCATGTGATGGAGCTTGAACGCAAGTCTGGTTGTCTGATCCCAGATCTTGTTATTGCACTGCTTTCTCCTGCCTCCCACGGAGGTGTAGGTTAGGGACAGGACGCCAGCCTGCCACCAGGGGCTGCTCAGCCACCTGATCTCCTGAAGCCCTTCAGCAGCCGGGGGTCCTGAATTCTGCACTTCTGCCTCCAAGTGGTTGTCGCCTCTTCCTGTGCCTGGGAGTCTTTTGTCTCTGGGACTATTCTCTGATCTTTCAAGCCTCCCCCTCACCCAGTAGTCTGCATTCCCTTCTGGATCAGCAACCTTAAGCTACAGGAAGTAAATCCAAGTGGCCTCTGGTTCCTGACTGTACCCTTGAAGGCAGTCAGTATAGCCTCATTCAGCTCATCCTTCCTGCTGGCCCAATCCTAGAAATTCATCTCAGGTGCCATGTCTGTGGCAGCCTGAAGAAGAGGGAGGCCACGTACTGTGGTCAAGACCTGAGTTTGGGTCCTCAGGCTATACATGACACTCCTTTGCCTCATGGTAAGCCAATGTCCTGATGAGAACCTAAGAGCAAGATAAGACATTTGAGAGTTCAGGTTCAGTTCAGTTCAGTCACTCAGTCGTGTCCGACTCTTCGCGACCCCATGGACTGCAGTATGCCAGGCTTCCCTGTCCATCACCAACTCCTGGAGCTTACTCAAACTCATGTCCATCGAGTTGGTGATGCCATCCAGCCATCTCATCCTCTGTCATTCCCTTCTCCTCCCACCTTCAATCTTTCCCAGCATCAGAGTCTTTTCCAGTGAGTCAGTTCTTCGCATCAGGTGGCCAAAGTGTTGGAATTTCAGCTTCAGCCTCAGTTCTTCCAAGGAATATTCAGGACTGATTTCCTTTAGGATGGACTGGTTGGATCTGCTTGAAGTCCAAGAGACTCTCAAGAGTCTTCTCCAACACCACAGTTCAAAAGCATCAATTCTTCAGCACTCGGCTTTCTTTATGGTCCAGCTCTCACATCCATACATGACTGCTGGAAAAAAAATTGCTTTGACTAGACAGACCTTTGTCAGCAAAGTAACATCTCTGCTTTTTAATATGCTGTCTAGGTTTGTCATAACTTTTCTTCCAAGGAGCAAACATCTCTTAATTTCATGGCTGCAGTCACCATCTGCAGTGATTTTGGAGCCCCCCAAATAAAAAGTCTCTCCATTTCCATTGTTTCCCCATCTATTATTCCCCATGAAGTGATGGGACCAGATACCATGATCTTAACTTTCTGAATGTTGAGTTTTAAGCCAACTTTTTCACTCTCCTCTTTCACTTTCATCAACAAGCTCTTTAGTTCTTCTTCACTTTCTGCCATAAGTGTGGTGTCATCTCCATATCTGAGGTTATTGATATTTCTCCCAGCAATCTTGATTCTAGCTTGTGCTTCATCTAGTCCAGCATTTCTCGTGATGTACTCTGCATATAAGTTAAATAAGCAGGGTGACAATATACAGCCTTGACGTACTCCTTTTCCTATTTGGAACCAGTCAGTTGTTCCATGTCCAGTTCTAACTGTTGCTTCCTGACCTGCATATAGGTTTCTCAAGAGGCAGGTCAGGTGCTCTGGAATTCCCATCTCTTTCAGAATTTTCCACACTTTACTGTGATCCACACAGTCAAAGGCTTTAGCATAGTCAATAAAGCAGAAATAGATGTTTTTCTGGAACTCTCTTGCTTTTTCCATGATCCAGCGGATGTTGGCAATTTGATCTCTGGTTCCTCTGCCTTTTCTAAAACCAGCTTGAACATCTGGAAGTTCACAGTTCACGTATTGTTGAAGCCTGGCTTGGAGAATTTTGAGCATTACTTTACTAGCGTGTGAGATGAGTGCAATTGTGCGGTAATTTGAACATTCTTTGGCATTGCCTTTCTTTGGGATTGAACGAAAACTGACCTCTTCCATTCCTGTGGCCATGGCTGAGTTTTCCCAATTTGCTGGCATATTGAGTGCAGTATTTTCACAGCATCATCTTTGAGGATTTGAAATAGGTCAACTGGAATTCCATCACCTCCACTAGCTTTGTTCATAGTGATGCTTCCTAAGGCCCACTTGAGAAACTTCGAATAAATGTTACTTGTTGTCTGGACTTGTGGGGAAAGTGGGGGAAAGAGAGGGTGGGATGAGCCAAGAGAGTAGCACTTACGTATCTCTACCACTGTGTGTGAAATAGTGGGAGGCTGCTGTACAGCACAGCGGGCTCAGCTCAGTGCTCTGTGACACCTACAGGGGTAAGATGGGAGTCGGGGGCAGGAGTGAGGCTAAAGGGAGGGGATATATGTATAGGTATAGCTGATTCACGTTGCTATGCAGCAGAAACTAACACAGGACTATAAAGCAATTAAAAAATTAAAGAAAATTTATTTTAATGTTACCTGTTCTCAAGGTAGTCCTGGATGTCATGTTTTGTTTTCTTTTTAATCTAATTAACACCCACCAAGCAGGGAAGATGTACCCATGTTCAGCAGCTCCCATCACCTACACAATAAAGGCCAGGCTTCTCAACAAGATGCCCTGTGCTGTCTGTGGCTCAGTCTGCCCCTCAAGTGTCACCTTCCACTCCCTTCCTGGAACTGGACTCCCAGTGAAATCTAACTGGGCGCACGTCCCCCAGCCCCACCTCCTGCCGTGTGCACCTCTGTGTTCCTGCCTCGGCTGCGTCTCCTCTACCTGGAACAGTCCCCAACTGTTTTCTTATCTGTGTCTCTTGTTCCTTAAGAGTCAGGTTACTGTCTCCTCCTGGAAGCCCCTTTCCTAAGTCTTTGGTGAGGCTGTCTCTGTCCTCGGAGCCCTTTCTGACTTCATACTTATCACGTTAGTCTTGCATTATCTGTGTATCTGTCTGTCTCCTCAATCCCGGCCCTAGACTGTAGATTCCTCATGACAAGGACAGTCTTGACGATCTCTGAGTCTCCAGTGCAAGCCCACTGAAGCCTCTCAGGAAATGTCTGTTGCCCTAAAATGTATCGGAAATTGTGACTGAGTCCTGGGATTGAAAATTCCTTCTTTTTTCAAATTTTTCTTTAATGTTGTTCTAACAACAACGACGACGAGGCTTCCCAGGTGGCGCTAGTGGTAAAGAACCCTCCTGCCAATGCAGGAAATGTCAGAAATGCAGATTCCATTCCTGGGCCGGAAAGATCTCCTGGAGAAGGGCATGGCAACCCACTCCAGTATTCTTGCCTGGAGAATCCCATGGGCAGAGGAGCCTGGAGGGCTACAATCCATGGGGTCCCAAAGAGTTGGACACAACTGAGCGACTGAGCTCACACATGTAACAACAGCAACAAAAATGTTTAAGCTGACATCAGGAAGCCAGATACTGCTGGTGGTGAGTGTGGGTCTTCTGGAAGCTTGCTTGGATTAGCTGGATACTCAGGCGAGGCTGGGCCTGCTGGGGATAAGCCATAGAGCCTTAAGCATGTGCCTATGGTAATTCTGGCGTTGTGCTCTTTTCCAGGTACAGGAATAAATCTAATCACCCATATTTGAGAAATGCCTGATTTTTTGTAATTAGCTCTCTTCTCTGTGTACTTGTGTCGTACTGAACAAATTGAAAAAGTCTAAGCCACACACCCGGCAGAAACTTAGAGCTCTGTGCTGATATTGCTCAGCTGAAACCAGAGGGCATCTCCTCGTTCTCCCCTTGCCTTTTTGGAAATCCCTTGAATAATGTGCTACCTTCCCCACAGAATGTGAGTGTCATGTGCTCATCCACAGTACACCTGTGACTTAAAGCATCTTGCTGTTAACCGAGGCCTGGATTTGTACGGGCTTTCCTGCAGAGAGCCAAAACACTGCCACAGGGAGCATTTCATTTTCTTCCTTCTAGAAAGTGGCCCAGGACATGTTGCAGGTCGGTGGGCGTGGAGGGGTAGGTGCCTTGGCCAAGAAGATGTGGCAGAATTGAGACCGAGATCCTTCCCGGGGATGGTGTTGCCTCTCAGTTTGCTGAGTTGCAGGTCCGGGGAAGGAGGTCCAAGTTGCGCAGCTACTGGTGTAAGATGTGCTTTCCTTGGGAGCCCTCTGGATGTGTTTTATTCCGTACCTCCACTTCCACCAGCCCCCTGGGGGGCAGTGTCCACAGGCTGGTCCCGCCCACTCACTCCCACTGGTCTCCCGCATGGCACTCACTCTGCTTTTGCAAACTTGCAAAATATATTTCTCTCTCGAGTTGCACTTGTACATCTGTTTATTTTTCATCTTTAAAACATGTTTTCTTGATAAATTTATAAATATTTTAGCAGGTGCCCTTTCCCCGTGTAAATCTCTATCTCCGACACACATGCCCACACTGCCTGCCAGAGTGCATTCGTGTTTCAGCACGTGCAGCTCCCGTGTAGGAGACCCGTGGTCGTATGTTTGCCTCACTCTCCCCTCGCTCTCTCTTGCTCCATCTCTGGCTCTCTCTCTTCCCTCTTCCCTCTTCTCTCTCTCTTTCCCATCCTCCCTCATCCACTCCTCAGCCCTCAGCATACTCTTGCAAAGGGTCAGGACTCACTTCACACCCCTTCAAATGTCCCATTTCTCCATCCATTTCACAGCTGTGCGTCTCAGGGAGATTCCTTATGTTCTGTCCTTATACAGATAGTTATGACCACATTCATCTCTCTGATAGGGTGATGAATTTTAGTAACACGAGAGTCTATATGGCATTTTCTCTGAGGAGAACATCTCAGAACCCTTGGCTAGTACATTAGGCTTGTCTTAGCACCTCTGTGGGCACTTTCCATGTCCAGAGAGACTGGGTACTTGAGACTAACTACACAGTCCTCAGCCATTGTAAGAGGACCCGTTGTGTTTAGTCCATCTGCTGCAGAGGCTAAGAGCGTGCTGATATAGGGTGAACCATAAGAAACTGCAGTGGTTGAATTTTTTTTTACAATTTTTATTTATTATTATTTTTTTTTAAATAGACTTGTTTTTTAGAGAAGTTTTAGGTTCACAGAAAAATTGAAGGGAAAATAAGAGTTCCCACCTCCTCCTTCCCTCTGCTCACTCACAGTCTTCTCAGAGTGGTGTGTTTGTTACAGTGGGTGAGTCTGTATTGATAAATTGCAATCACTCAAAGTCTATAATTTACCTTAGGGCTCACTCTTGATGTTGTATGTTCTGTGGGTTTGAACAAATGTATGATGATATGTATTTGCTGTGACAGTGATATGTTGCATGCCCTAAAAATCCTCTGTGTTTCAGTTACTCTTACCTCCCTCCCCAACCCCTTCCCCTGGCAGACAGTGATCTTTTTGTGTCTCTATGCTGCTGCTGCTGCTAAGTCGCTTCAGTCATGTCCGACTCTGTCCGACCCCATAGACAGCAGCCCACCAGGCTCCCCCATCCCTGGGATTCTCCAGGCAAGAACACTGGAGTGGGTTGCCATTTCCTTCTCCAATGCATGAAAGTGAAAACAGAAAGTGAAGTCGCTCAGTCATGCCCAGCTCCTAGTGACCCCATGGTCTGCAGCCCACCAGGCTCCTCCATCCATGGGGTTTTCCAGGCAAGAGTACTGGAGTGGGCTGCCATCGCCTTCTCCATGTGCCTCTATAGTTTTGCCTTTTCTTATAGTTAGAATTGGTCAGCTAAATTATTTTTGACCTTCAGAAATCAAACCCTAATGTATCTGGGGGAGATTTTCAACTATAAAGTTGGGAACTGAGAGTTTTCCAGTTGATTCTCTTCAAACCCCAAATGCCAGGAAACTGGAACCTTGACTGTCTACAGTTTTCTGGTGGGTGGAGACTTTGCTGGTCGCTTGGCCAGGACTTCCCTGGTGGCTCATCTGATGAAGAATCTGCCTGCAATGGGGGAGACCTGGGTTCAATGCCTGGGTTGGGAAGATCCCCTGGAGAAGGGAACAGCTACCCACTCCAGTATTCTGGCCTGGAGAATTCCATGGACTGTATAGCCCATGAGGCCGCAAAGAGTCAGACAAGACTGCAACTTTCACTTTCACTTTTTTGGCTAAGCCTCAGAGAAGGATGAAGAGCTGCCACAGGGAAGGTGTCAGGGACGCTGGCACATCTCAGTGGGCTGCGCAGATGGGAGACATGGCGAAAATATGGGTCCTGGCTCCCTGGATAGGGAGCTTTTAAGTTTCTAGATTCTGACCTAGTCATTCATGAATGCATGTGTGCCAAGTTGCTTCAGTCATGTCCAACTCTTTGCAACCCCATGGATTGTAGCCCACCAGGCTCCTCTGTCCATGGGATTGTCCAGGCAAGAATACTAGAGTGAGTTGCAATGCCCTCCTCCAGGGGATCTTCCTGACACTGGGTTTGAACCTATGTCTGCTGTGGCTCCTGCACTGCAGGCAGATTCTTCACCACTGAGGCCCTGGGGAAGCCGCAGTCATTCTTGAGTTACATTCTAATGTAGGATGCAAAACACTGAGGTAGGAACCCCCCACAGAACACAGGGTCTCAGCTCCTCCCTTTCAGGCTGGATCAGGTCTCCTCTTTTTCCTGTCTTATCCAGGTGTGTGAGAAAGAGAAGCTGTTGTCAGAGAGGAATCAGCTGAAAGCATGCATGGGAGAACTGCTGGACAACTTCTCTTGCCTCTCCCAGGAAGTCTGCCGAGACATCCAGAGCCCCGAGCAGATCCAGGCCCTGCATCGGTACTGCCCTGTCCTCAGACCCGTGGGTCTTCCCACAGCCCCCAGTATTAACCCTGCGCCCCTGAGCGTGGAGCAGAACCTTGCCGCCCCTCAGTGCGCGGTGGGGGAAAGTGCACCCTGCTGCTTGGAGCAGGGGGCAGCGGCCCCCGGCCCACCCTGGGCCCCCAGCAACGCCTCAGAGAACTGTACTTCTGCTCGGAGGCTGGAAGGCACTGACCCAGGGACCTTCTCTGAGAGAGGGCCTCCCCTGGAACCCAGGAGCCAAACGGTGACCGTGGACTTCTGCCAGGAAATGACTGATAAGTGTACAACGGATGAACAACCCAGGAAAGATTACGCCCAGTGACGGCCTGCCCCCGAGTTCTCAGCCCTCTCCCACACAGGTGTCCTTGGGTCAGCTTGCAGTGCTGTTCGCCTGTCGTCTGGAAGAACCGAGAAGGAATCTGGTGCACACTACAGCGGTCTTAGCAGCAATACTGTTTCTTAGTATTCTCTCCTCCCTTCAAGCAGGAGCGACATATAGTTACCTTCACAATGGTGCTACCCCTTGTTCAGGCAAGGAAAGACGGCAGTGGCAACGCTGTCTGTCTGTGGGTTCATTTCAGTCTTTACAGGGATAGACTATAACACCTCTAGGACCCAACCACGGATTTCTTTTCTCAGTGGCCCATGTCACAAACCCTATCTCAGGAATTTCTTCTGAATGTTCAACTTTTTTCATGGAAGACAGCTTCTATACACATCAAAGTTTTATAGCTAGACTGTACATATTATATATATAATATATATGAAATATATTATCTCTCTCCATATGCAAAAGTCCTGCATGCCTCAATTTTCTCATCCTGAAACTGGAAACTTGGTTTCTCGTTTATAAACAGGTTCCAACATTCCTCTTCTTTTGTCTCTGATGCTAGAACCAGTTTGTAACTGTTAACCTGGTCATTTTTCTTGCTTCACGGTTCAAGTTGTGCTTATTTATGGACAGAATTCAGTGTTGGAAGCTTTCTTTGACATTTTATTTCAGACCTTTTATTTTTTGTTGGTTTGGTTTGATTTGGGCACTGTCAGATGGCGCCAGTTGAGTATCGTGGGGTTTTGGTTTTTTTTTTTTTTTTTTTTTTGCGAATACTGTACAGTCAAGGTCAACTTTGCCACTTGCACTGAGTTTTGGGTCAAACCTATTTTCTTAAATGAAGTTGTCACTTCAGTATAACTCAAGTAAACTGTATATTCTTTGCTCTTACTTCAAAAAGTAAAACAGCTAATTAAAAAAAAAAAAAGCACTCAGGTGATAATTATGTAGGAAAAACAATCTTGCCAAATAATGAATTCATCCTAGGATGTAGACGATAATCTGCTTGAATATTTTTATATCTCACCTCCTCCCCACCTTTTCCTAAGCAAAGTTAAAATGCAGAGAGTTCAGAGTTGATGTTCAGATTTCTAAGTGGGGAAAGAGTTTGGACATCTCACTGGAAAGTGCATTGAAACAGCGGGAATCATGATGTTATACCGGAACTCAGCAGGCTTTGGCTCCTAGAAACCAAGTTAGAACTGGTTTCTCAGCCAGGGAGTAAGTCCCATTCATTTCAACACTGCCCCAGGCCTCTGCCTGCTCTGGATGTATAGGACAAGTAGGAACTTCTCCTTCAAAGGACTTGGCTGCTTGGCCATCCAACCCTGGACCTGCCTCCCCCGGGACTCACCTGAGGGGGTTTGAGTCATCGCCCTGGGGGTCCCACCTTTATGCGGCTGTCCTGGGGCTAATGCCGCTGACCCCGCCCGAGTAGGAGAGAGCAGGACAGTTGTAGCCTGAAGTCTGTTCCTGGCGCAGACAAAAGCATTTCTTTCTCCCTTCTTTCTCCAAATGCTTTAAGTTGCATTCTAAGGTTTTCCCACCAATTCTCTTGGTCTGAAGGCAGATTTCATTTCGAGGCTTTGGACACAATGCGTCCAGGAGCCCTCCCTGCCCCTTACCCCCACCACGCACCTCCCTGCTCTCTCCTGATGATGATTTTCTTCTTTTGCTGCAAAACTAGTTGGCTTGCAACCCATAGAGAGCGGCTTCCCTTGGCTCAGGGGGTGTGTGGGCCCCTGGCTGCGTTTACAGGAAGGGGTGCAGACCCCTTGAAGCCTGTGCTGGGGGAGAGGTCAGCCCCCCCTCTCCTGTGGGTCCTTCAGCTTGGCTGCGGGGAGGAGTCCCGAACAGTTTAATGTGGGGATGGGGTGGTGGGCCAAGGGGACTAGATGGTTGATTTTGTTTCTTCATTTGTGCCATTGTTTGGACGATATTAAAGCTGCATGTGAAAGGGGAAATTAGTATATGATGTAGGCAAAAAGTGAAATCATAGTAACATGTTTTAGTATTATTAACTTTTTTCTGTACAAATATTAGTGCTAAATGTTTAAATATGTATGAATGCCAGAAATTTGTTGGTTCATGCGGTAGGGTTTAAAAAAAAAAAAAAAGGCTTTTCTTTGAAAATAGTTCCACTTTTAGAACCTGCCTCTGGGTTTTTGTTTTTTCTCATGTGTGTGTGTGTGTGTGTGTGTGTGTGCGTGTGTGCGTGTGCATGCGTGTGTGTGTGTGTGTGTGTGTGTGTGCACTTGTCTAAGATACATTTTGCTCCTGCTCTGAGTTGAAGCTACGGTTTCTGTTGTGGCTGTTGGAATTTCTTGGCCTAGTTCTGTGCTTCTCTGTGAGGTTTGCCTTTGGGGAAACTGGGGACAGCTCTCGTTTAAACTCAGTGTGAATGCCATGATCCATCATAGGTGTGTGTTCTGGTGGAAGAGTTGGCTAAAAGGTTTTTTTTTGTTTTGGTTTTTAACTCTCTTGCTGCCTTTTTTAAGTGACCTCCTCTTCTTTTAAAAAAGGAATGTTTTCTGCTCATATCATAACCAGGTCCAAACTGGCTCATTGCTGTGAATGACCCTGGTACCCACTCATGTGCATCTGGTCGTCTTGACCCCGTTCTGAACGCCCCCCTTTCCTTCGTCCTGTGCTGCTGGCTTCCAGCTGGGGAGGGGGTTTCCTGTATTTCTCTCCCCCCAACTCAGCCCATGGCCTCCTCTGGCCAGCCCCTGCCTCAAATGTCTTCCTCTTCCCTAACCACACCCTCGCCACGCCTGCCATGGGAACCAGTTAAAAACACTGCTGGAGAAACTGTCTTTCGATTTCTTGGAGATTTAACAAGTTGTTGGAATTTGGTTCACTGTCCACCAGAAACAGCGACTGGCTTTTTTCAGTTGTTGACGTGACGTGTCTTTGTCTCTTACTGGTCTGAACCATGTGCTTGTCAAGATTATTTCCAGGTTGATTCAAAGGGAGGACTAGCTGGGGACCAGGGTCCAGGTTGCCTCAAGTGGAGTTTTAAAACCAGCCTGTCTCCTTTTCCTGGGATCCATTAGTTCAACCTGAGTCTTTTATGAAAGAGAAAAGCAAGTTAACAGCAAGGAATAGTGTTTGTGTGGAATGGTGACATCTAGTTGTACCATTAAGGTTCTATCCTTACAGATATAAAGAACTCTGGCATTTATATTCCAGCCATGAAATGTTCAGGAGGGTCCTTGTGACAGGAAATTGTGTCTCCAAGTGGCTGGGGTAGGCATGGGCTGCTGCAGCAGGTACAATGGAGGTGGTCCTGTGGCTACTTAACATCTGCCTAAGACTAGTCCTCCCCTCGGATCTGCCTTTTTTCTACTTTTATCTCCAGACAACCTCACTTCATTCAGATTGGTCTGGCTTGGGCAGGTGCATGCTTTGCTGTATATGTCTGTTTCTCTGCGTTATCTGGGGGTGCCTTGAATAAAATAACTTCATGACATACTGATTCTGGAACAAAACCATGGCAAAAACAAACAAACAAACAAAAAAGCTGGAAACGTGACTAGGCCACCTGCTCCTCCTCTTCTGGGTTCCCTTATTAATGACTCAGGCATCAGAGGTGATGCTGCCGTAGGGAAGGGTATTTTGTATAGTGTACAAGTAATTTATTAACTGTATTTCTAAAGGTATGCTGCTTTTAAGATGCACTATGATTTTGGATTTAATCCTTGTGTTGCTTTCCCATGGAAGTAAAAAAAAAAGAAAAAAAGCTGATGATTAGTATGTCAGCTGCCACCTCTCCTTGAAAAGGAAGGCAGGGGCCAGCGACAGAATTCACATGAGGGGACTTCTAAAAACCAGGTGGGCACACTGAAGTCCAGTGCTATTGTCAGGAGGTCTAAACCTACACTTTCTCTCTCAATGCTTTATGATTGCCATTAAAGAAGAAATGAACAGACAACGGTGTGAAAATACACAGCTTTGAAGAACTCACTTGCCCCTTCAAGCTGATCCATGTGCTAGATTATGTAGCATAATCCTCTCAAAATGAGTAAAAGCCTGCAACGCTGTTTAGACTCCCTATTGGTTCCCTAACTCTGTACATTATAGCCCGTTTCAACTAGGAGCCACTTAATAAATGACTTCAAACTGCACCACTAGTACTTAACATTTGTTGGAGGAGTTGCTGATCAAGAGGGCAAGAAGAATGAAGTTTCGTCCTCAAATAACTATAAATAGGCAAAGAAACATTTTTTTTTTTTTTTTTAAGAATAAAGCTATTCACTGGATCATGAGTTAGTCTTTCTTCCCCAAATTGAGGATTTTGCTGTGGGTTCCATTACTGGCAAGTCAGTGCTCAGTGGGAAGCCTGTGTGGAATTGGAATTTGTGCAGGCATTCTGTGTGCCTAGAGGCATTCTTTGTGTAAGCTGTGTGTGCCGAATACTGCCCAAGCTATCTCCTGACCCAAGCATCAAAGACGGATGCTGCAGAATAAAATATATTTGTATACAAATAGTGTGTGCAAGCAGTCTTTGTACATAAAAAAAAACCTATTGTGGCAGATGGAGGATAAATTATTCGACTGACGGTGCAAAAACATTTCTTGCAAAGAAAAGTAAGTGTATAGTATTTTCCTAAACTCCACCTTGGGAGATAGTATTTATAGCAAATGAGTATCAGTGCATTTTCATTGTCATATGACAAGGATGCTGCCATGTTGCGAAGAAAACTCACTCGGTTGCCCACCTTCATAGCTCTGGTTTCCTGTTCCGACACGGTGTGTACGTTTCACTCTCCAGCAATGGACAACCAACCTTGACTTTCCTTTCCATTCCAGTGGACTGACCTCAGATAACACAGTGGCCTCCTTAGACACAGAAGTGCACCCAGAGTATGCATTTAAGGTAGACTCAACTGCAGCACCAGACGCTCCTGTGGGGACAGGAAAGAGTGAAGGGATTTGGACAAAGAGGGTTTTTCTTCCTACAGTTTGATGCTAAGTCTTCTACCAAAACATGCCTGGAGGCAGAAGGGTGACCTCCACGTGAGTCCTAACAATGCATTGTGCACGTGTGAATGCTGAGAGGCCCATTCACGCCCCAACGTAAAAGGCCTGCCACTTCTAGTGAGTGATCCGGACGCTTCCGCTTCCACGGGCGTTCAGGAGCCTCGGGTGCTGGTTAGACACGGTGAACCATTCAAGACAAGTGCCACCTTTGCTTGTGAGGTCCTATGGGCCTGTGAGAATTTGTTCCAGAACCAGTCTAATGCAAGTGCACCTCCAATCTATGCCTTACAAACTCCAGAGGCCATTTTCAAAACAGGGTTTTCTCAGTGTATGCAAGGGGCTACTGCCCCTCTCCTCTTCCTCCCCAGGTCGAACAATACGGACAGTTTTCACACATATCTACCTGTATAACCCTCTGTACCTCTCATAACTGGTCAACGACTGTAACAGGTTACATCAGGTGTTTTTCTACATACTTTTTACACAAATTCTATGCGATTAATGTAACTTAATGCATCATTTTGTTGTACTAGTTCTTAGGCTTGTCTTTTTATTTCCTAAGTGATTGTGGTTTTTTCTTGTGGTTTTTATTGTAAAAATGAAATGGCTGTTGATGCTTATTCTCTGTAACTAAGAATTTTTACCTTTTTTTGGAAAAAAAAAAGCGCATTGCTATGAATTAATGAATTGAAACTTCATTTACTCATTGTAAATACACTATTGTGCAAAAAAAAAAAAATTCACTCAATTGAATTGCTAGTGTTAACTGAATTTTGTCTAGACACCATTTCTGTTGATGAAATAAAGACATATCATTACGCATTGTAAACTGATTTTCTCTGATCCCTGTGTTGGAGATTATAGAGCCAGAGGCCTTCGGAACTGTTTCCTTTCAGAGAGGCCATGGCTCTTCCTTGTTTGGACCCTTACCTGCTACCTGATTAATCTGATAAGAAATCTTAAAAATGTGATAATGCTAATGCGATTCTTCAATTCTCAATTAAAAAATCCCTAATGCCTTTGAGAGTAGACAAAAGGCACTAAACCCAGTTTCCTGGTTTTGATATTGTGCTATCATTATGCAGAAAGTCACCTTTGGGGGAAGCTGGGTGAAGAATATTGTTTCTTACTAAGGCCTGTGAATCTATATCTCATAGTAATAGGTTTAAGTGAAAATAAAAAGCTGAATGAATGCAAATGGGGAAAAGGAAAAACCAATGCCAGATACAGTGGATTGAAGGGCAGAGAGTTTAGAATTGTGGTTAGGGCAGAAATACAGCTAAGCCAGAAAGGAATATTTGATCACTTGAGTCTGAATTTTGCTGTAAAGGGAAAATGAGATACTAAATGCGGGCAGCCTAGATGACCTGAGTACGCTGGACTCATGAGTGGTCTGGCAGTGAGGATGGAGTCATATGATAGCAGGAGATAGCAGAGCTGCTGGGATCTGAGCTTCTGGAAGTTCCCAACTCCATTAGCCAGGTGGGAAAACGGAAATAACCAGCTGCCAAACTCCACTCCCTCCATGGGCTCCCTGCTGAGTTAGAGCTTCAGGGAGTATCTAACAGGATTAGCAAATATTCTCTGTTGTGAAATCACCATGGTCCAAACATCTCAGGTGTCAGTTCAGTTCAGCTGCTGTTGCTGCTGTCGTGTCTGACTCTTTGTGACCCCATGGACTGCAGCACGACAGGCCTCCCGGTCCATCCCCAACTCCTGGAGTTTACTCAAACTCATGTCCATTGAGTCGGTGCCACCATCCAACCATCTCATCCTCTGTCGTCCCCTTCTCCTCCTGCCTTCAATCTTTCCCAGCATCAGGGTCTTTTCAAGTGAGTCTGTTCTTTGCCTCAGGTGTTAGAGGTTAAGAAAAGAGTCCTTTGCCTGAAGGCATGAAGTTATTCAGTCCATTCTGGGGAAAGGGTGGGTCATGATCCCAAAATTCTCTGTAGGAAAACCTGTTCATTTAGAACCAACGATTATTTGCACTTTTCACCTGACTATAGTGCTTACGGCAGGGAACGACCACTGTGGTTTGATACAGAATAAGGCTCTTACATCCTGCAGAAGGGAAGCATTCAACCACCACCCAGCCCCAGATGGGCAGCAGTCATTCTCTTTCCTACTTTGTTTTTTTAAATTAATTAATCTGGCTGCATCTGGTCTTGTAGCACAAAGGATCTTTCTAGTTGTGACATACAGGGTCATATTTTTTTTTTTTTAATTGTGGTATGTGGGATCTACTTTTCTGACCAGGGGTCGAACCCAGGCCTCCTGCATTGGGAACATGGAGTCCGGGAAGTCCCTCTCTCCCCTATGAACGTGCACCTTAGGTGTGAATCGAATCTACTTCTAGAGCACAGTGAGGAGTCTCAGTCTGCCTTCTCCCTGCCAGCAGGTTTAGTGCATGTTGTTTGGAAAAAACTGAGCAGTTCTTGGAAATAGTTCTAAAACTTTGCACTCTTCTGCAGCTTATCACCCCAGCCCCTCAGTTAGGATACATTACCATGACTGTACTCCGTGTCTCCCACAGGCTTGTGATGATGTCCAGAGTGGAATGGGCTTCCAATTCTCTGCACTGAGCACCTCTGTCTTCCTGGCATAAATAAATATCATACTTCCTGGTATCAGGGAATCAAGGTCCAGAGAGACAGAGAAAGCTGCACTTCCCACATCCCATTATGAAAGTGTCTTTCCTTTCCTTTGAATCAAGAGCATCATCCCTTCTGTCCCCTCCCCCACCCCCGCTCCTACGTATCTGGACATCTACTTGCTGCTGAAGGTCTGCTCAACCAGAAAGAGGCAGGGCTGTTTCTTCATGGCTAGTTTTCACTCTCCCCTGAAGACAAGTGTACCCCTGAGGCACTGACTTTCATCCTAAAGCAATGGCTGGAAACCTTCAGAGATACAGCAGCATTTACTGGAAGCATTACATTTTACACTGTGTCATTTTAACTTTTTTTTTTTAATCTCTATTTGTGCAGTACAGTTCATGACCCAATAAAGGCTTTGGAGAGTGAAGAAAATTTAGATTACCAAAAAAGGGGGGCTGCAGGAGAAGTGGAGAGCAGTGCCATGTGGGCTTCTGAGTCTCTCATAATTAATGTGTTGACAAGAAAGGACAGGACACCAGGGAATAAGGAACAGATTGGAGAGTTGGAAGTGATGGGTAGTGTCTGGTCTTTGGCATCTATACATAAACATACGTTCGCTCAACCACCACTGGGCTACATACTGGGCATCCAAGATTTAAAATGCACAGACTTGCCCTTAAAGTTTTCATAGGCTAGTTGAGGAGACAGATGTGTCAATAAAGCATTGTGCAGGGGCTGCTGATGGTTATGGGCGAGAGAGAGCGCGGGGAGTATGGGCCTTAAAGCAACAAGAGTTGGGTTTGAATTCCAGCTGTAAAGCAGGGACTTCAGCCAGAATTTAGCTATGGGGCAAGTTACTTGATCTCTCTGAGTCTCCTCTGATCTGTAGAAGGGGGACAAACAACACCTTTACACAGTTGTATAGGCTATAGATAATGTGACTTAAGCACCTGGAATATGGAATGCCCCTGAAAATGGCACCTAATTGGGCTTGGCCCTGGTGTCATTTTCATCCTCCTGGTCTTCACAGGCTTTTCTACCGACTCCCTGCAGAAAAGACCGAACGCTTATTCACATCTCCACACCTCATTTCCTCCTCTGCAAACTCAGAACAGAGAAGACTCAGGAGCCATTTGGGCTAGAAGCATAGACCAGCCCGTCAGTGCTGAGCTCCCTTCTGCAACACCCCGGGCAGTTATCCAGGATAGCATTCTCCAGAGAGACAGAACCAATGGGAGATTTTATTAGAGAGACAGATACAGGTTGATTGATTGATTGACTGGATGATTTGTTGGTATTGGCGCATACAATTATGGAGGCTAAGAAATTTCACAATCTAGACCTTTTGTTAGCTGGAGGCCCAGGGAAGCCGGTGGTATAGTTTTGAGAGCTGTAGAGTCAATGATGTAAGTCCCAGTCCAAGGGAGAAGACTGACATTCCAGCTCAAGTAGAGAAAGCAAATTTATCCTTCCTCAACCTTTTTATTCTGTCCAGGCTCTCAACAGATTGGCTGCTGGTCCGGCACACTGGGAGGGCAATCTGCATTACTCAGAGAGTACAGGAGATACCAGGAGGGAGCGAATGAACGTGAGGCAAGAGTCAGCCTTTGAAGGCTCCACATGCAGGCTAAGGAGTGCGGATTTTGTGCCTTTGGAACAAACTGATTCTCCTGATAACCTGAAATCCTTGTTAGAAGGTGTGTGGCCAGAGATAGGAGACTCTGGCCATGAGATGGAGGATGGAGGAGCTAAGTGTCTCCTGCCTTGGGAATTCACCCCACCTTTATGATTCTCAGAACTCAGCCAACCAGCCTCACAGATTGGAGAGTTAGTGGCATCACAGCCATCTGGGCCTCAGTGCTCTATCAATGTTCAGTGCCTTCTGCTGGATGGCTCGGGACCCCTGGGAGGGTGGGGTGCAGGAGGAAGTGGTGCCAACTCCAGTCTCTCCTCTGGAGGTCAGTAATGAGATCCCACCAGCACCTGTTGACCCGCAGTCATGGCATCACCACTGAGGATGTGTGAGTCCAACAGAAGGATAAAGCCGCGCGACGCCACTGTTCACCAGTGTTGTCATCAGTATTTTAGGTCATAGCATGCAGGTACAAAGATGCAGCTGCTTCATCCCCAAGAAATGAGATGATGAGAGGAAGAGAACAAAAAGCTCCCCTCCTATCTCCCGTGGACAGACAGGAAGTATGCTGAGCCCAGGCTGCAGGCAGAGCTCCCAGGCTGCTCTGGACCCATGTTCAAGGGTCCAAACTGCTGCTGCTGCAGAGTTGGCTGCTGGCCGGGAGGGTAGTACATCCCACTTCTCCTCCCTTCAGGTGGCAGCTCTGGCCCCGAGATTTTCTCTGGTGGAATAGAGTGCCTCCCTGGTGAGGCATCAGATCAGCTTCAGGAAGTATAGCCAAGTAGGGCAGTGAGAGGCTGACCCCAGAGGTCAGAGGGCCCAGCTGGGAGCTTCTGATGCAGAGCCACTGCCTGACCAGGGGTTCCAGAGGGGATGGTTCTGAGTTTCTCCTGCAGTTTGAGCTCACAGACATACAACTTTTATTTTGCAGATGCCAGCTCTCTCCTGGGTTCATTTTTTCTGATCCCAGGCATGGATTATTTTTTCATAATAGATGAAAGTTCTAGAAGCATGTTCTGAAACAAAACGAACAAAATAGACTCAGAAGGGCTAGTAAAAGCTAAAACTACTGAAGCCCCTGTCTCTTATACACATCTAGATGTGTATAAGAGACAGCACCCACCCAAGACTCTGTGTGTGTCACAAATATCCCAAATCCAAACAAAACCCTCTACAGAAGATAGTCCCCTCCCCACATCACTCCAGAGAAGAATGTCCAGGTAAGAGGTTCTGTTCCCAGACAGCGTTGCAGCATAAGATCCGAATCCCACCTGCCATCTCCTCCTCCTCTTCCAGTTGTGCTTGTTGTGTCCAAAATCCAGGTCTAAAACTAAAAGGCCAACCGTTTCCTAATCTCCATCTTTGTCCCCTCCACAACTAACCAGATTTCCTGACTTTGCAATAATGTGGAATGGGAACATGGATCCAAACGTAGATGATTCATTTTGTTCTAATCTATCCTAAAAATATGCTACACTTAGGCTGACTGTAATGCAGGAGACCTGGGTTTGATCCCTGGGTCGGGAAGATTCCCTGGAGAAGGGAATGGCTACCCACTCCAGTACTCTTGCCTGAAGAATTCCATGGACAGAGGAGCCTGGAGGGCTACAGTCAATGGCTCACAAAGAGTTGGATATGACTGAATGACTATCACTTTCACAGGGAGAGCAGGAAGCAGCAATGGGAAAAGGAACTTGGGTTAGGTCAGACAAGTTTCGGGTAAAATTCCAGCTCATTCGCTCATTCAGTAAATATTCGTTTATGTTCCTGCTGTGTCCCGAAGACTGTGGTTTACCACATCCTAATTGCATGACTTGGACAAGTCATCTACTTCCTTATTCTTAAATGGGAATAATCACAGGGTCACAATGAGGAAACCCATGGCAGTGTCTAGACCAGAATCAGGGGCTCCATAAAATGGAAGACTTTCTCCCTCTTCTTTAGATTCTTTGGCAAATGATATATTATAGAAAACTTCTCTAGTAAAAGATTCAATAAATTATAACAATCAACCCTCCAAAGATCCATCTAATTACCCATGTTGATAATGCTGTGTCAAAAAAGACCTTCTCAAATGAGGTAAAGAACCTAGAAGTCACAGAGATTTTAGATTTAGTACAATATTAAAAGTTTAAAGACACCATACACAATGATAAGAAATAAGCAGACTGGGAGAAAATCTTACAATACGTATATTGACAAGGCATTAATATAATACCATAAAAGAGCTCCTAGAAATCAGAGGAAAAACAAATATCTCAACAGAAAGATAGACAAGGATAATTCATGATAGAAATACAGATAGCTAATAAACATAGGAACAACTTTACTAGTGATCATGGAAATTCAAAGTAAAACAAAGGGAAACATTTCTAGTTTATCAGACTGAGGGTGGGGATAGATAATGTCTGAGTGTGGAGAAAAAGTGCTAATGTGCTGGAAAGAGGATAAATTGGCATAGTCCTTCCTGAGCAAAAATTGGCAGCATCTATCAAAATGTGAAATATGCATGCCTGTTAAAACCAATAATTCCACTTCTAGGTACCTATCCGGAGAGGGCAATGGCGCCCCACTCCAGTGCTCTTGCCTGGCAAATCCCATGGACACGGGAGCCTGATAGGCTGCAGTCTATGGGGTCGCTAAGAGTGGGACACGATTTCTCTTTCACTTTTCACTTTCATGCATTGGAGGAGGAGATGGCAACCCACTCCAGTGTTCTTGCCTGGAGAATCTCAGGGGCGGGGGAGCCTGGTGGGCTGCTGTCTCTGGGGTCGCACAGAGTCAGACATGACTGAAGTGACTTGGCAGCAGCAGGTACCTATCAAAGTATGTATGAAACATTCATTGCAACATTGTTTGCAGTAGAAAAAAGTTAGAATGGCTAAGTTGTCATTAAGTATCTTATGGTTCACCTATCTCATGGAAAATCATGAAGCATATCCAACTGAGGCATCTCCATGGGTACTGAAATGAAGTTTCTGAGACATCTCATTAATTAAGCAAAAGCAAATGGCAGAGACATCTCTATAGCAGGATAACACTTATATTTTTGAAAACATATTACAAATATATGCCCACATATATGTGGGCATATATTTGTACTCCAAGACAGATTATGAATGCAGTGAGGAAGGTAGGGGAACACAGCCCATACTGTTCACAGTGATGGCCTTTGGTGGCAGGAAATGGGAATTGAGTCCAGGTGAGAGTGAGAGATGAACCCTCACATAATCAGGTTCACATTTTACTTGGTGTTCTTTTATACTGATTGAATGTTTTTCAATGAACACATATACTTTAATTTGAAAACTAAGAAAAAAGAAAAAGATTCTTCTTTCAAACCATCAATAGTAGTATCCCTGGAGTGAGTCACTCCCCTCTTACCTGAGCACTATGCAAGCCTCCGAGCTGGTCTCTCTGACTGCACTCTTATCCCCTGTCTTGGGCCATTTGGGCTGCTATTAAAAAAAAATACCCTAAACTGGGGAGAAATGTAGGGACTTCTCTGGTGGTCCAGCGATTAATAATCCACCTTCCAGTGCAGGGAACGTGGATTTGATCTCTGGTTGGGCAACTAAGATCCCACATGCCTCGGAACAACTAAGCTCACACGCAGCAACTACTGAGCCTGCGTGCCACAACTGGAGAGAAGCCCAAGCGCACAATGAAAGATCCTGAGTGCCTAATGCAGCCAAAAATAGATAAATATTCAAAAACAAAAAGAGAATAGAAATGTATTGCTCATATTTCTGGAGACTGGGGATTCTAAGACAAAGGCACTGGCAGATTCAGCGTCTGGTGTGAGCCTTCTTTCTGGCTCATAGATGGTCATCTTTTCATTGTACCCTCACATGGTGGATGGGCTAGGGAACTATCTGATGCCTTCTTTAAAAGGGCACTAATCCCATTATAAAGGGCTCCATCCTTATGACCTAATCACCTCCCAAATGTCCCACTTTCAAACACCATTGCACTGGGGGATAAGGTTTCAACATACAAATCTGGGGGAGACAAACATTCAGACCACAGCATCTCTACAATAGACTCATCAGAAACAGTGATTTTAAAAATATATGTATCATGGGCTTCCATGGTAGTCTAGTGATTAAGAATTCACCTGCCAATGCAGGGGACATGGGTTCAATCCCTGGTCTGGGAACTAAGATCCCATAAGCCCTGCAGCAACAAAGGCCATGTGCCACAACTACTGAAGCCCACGTACCCAAGAGCCCATGCTCTGCAACAAGAGAAACCACTGCAATGAGAAGCATGCACAGCACAACTTGAGAGCATCCCCCACTCTCTACAACTAGAGGAAGCCCACACACAGCAACAAAGACCTAGTGCAGCCAAAAATAAATAAATTAATTTAAATATATATATATATATATATATATATATACACATGTATGTATATATCAGACCACCACCATTCCTGTGCTATCCAACTCAAATTCCTTCCCATGGCCTATAAAGCCTGACATATCAGCTCTTGCCCATTCCAACCTCATCATCTCTAACTCTCCCCTCCATGATCACGGCCCAAGAGTGCTCCCTGAGACCTTAGCACACAGCTCACACCATCAGTCACACGGAGGTCCTTGTGTAGGTGGGGCAACACAGACAGAGGGACTAGTAAGTACAAAGGTCCTCAGCACTGGGAGCTATAGGAGAGTGCTTTATCATCACTCTCAGATGACCATTATATCTACTACTGTGGGCAGGAATCCCTCAGAAGAAATGGAGTAGCCATCATGGTCAACAAAAGAGTCCGAAATGCAGTACTTGGATGCAATCTCAAAAACGACAGAATGATCTCTGTTCGTTTCCAAGGCAAACCATTCACTATCACAGTAATCCAAGTCTATGCCCCAACCAGTAATGCTGAAGAAGCTGAAGTTGAACAGTTCTATGAAGACCTACAAGAACTTTTAGAACTAACACCCAAAAAAGATGTCCTTTTCACTATAGGGGACTGGAATGCAAAAGTAGGAAGTCAAGAAACACATGGAGTAGCAGGCAAGTTTAGCCTTGGAATGCGGAATGAAGCAGGGCAAAGACTAATAGAGTTTTGCCAAGAAAATGCACTGGTCATAACAAACACCCTCTTCCAACAACACAAGAGAAGACTCTACACATGGACATCACCAGATGGTCAACACCAAAATCAGATTAATTATATTCTTTGCAGCCAAAGATGGAGAAGCTCTATACAGTCAACAAAAACAAGACCAGGAGCTGACTGTGGCTCAGATCATGAATTCCTTATTACCAAATTCAGACTCAAATTGAAGAAAGTAGGGAAAACCGCTAGACCATTCAGGTATGACCTAAATCAAATCCCTTTTGATTATACAGTGGAAGTGAGAAATAGATTTAAGGGCCTAGATCTGATAGATAGAGTGCCTGATGAACTATGGAATGAGGTTTGTGACATTGTACAAGACAGGGATCAAGACCATCCCCATGGAAAAGAAATGCAAAAAAGCAAAATGGCTGTCTGGGAGGCCTTACAAATAGCTCTGAAAAGAAGAGACGCGAAAAGCAAAGGAGAAAAGGAAAGATATAAGCATCTGAATGCAGAGTTCCAAAGAATAGCAAAAAGAAATAAGAAAGCCTTCTTCAGCGATCAATGCAAAGAAATAGAGGAAAAGAACAGAATGGGAAAGACTAGAGATCTCTTCAAGAAAATTAGAGATACCAAGGGAACATTTCATGCAAAAGTGAGAAATAGATTGAAGGGCCTAGATCTGATAGATAGAATGCCTGATGAACTATGGAATGAGGTTCATGACATTGTAGAGGAGACAGGGAACAAGACCATCCCCATGGAAGAGAAATGCAAAAAAGCAAAATAGCTGTCTGGGGAGGCCTTACAAGTAGCTGTGAAAAGAAGAGAGGCAAAAAGCAAAGGAGAAAAGAAAAGATATAAGCATCTGAATGCAGAGTTCCAGGGAATAGCAAGAAGAGATAAGAAAGCCTTCTTCAGCGATCAATGCAAAGAAATAGAGGAAAAGAACAGAATGGGAAAGACTAGAGATCTCTTCAAGAAAATTAGAGATACCAAGGGAACATTTCATGCAAAGGTGGGCTCGATAAAGGACAGAAATGGTATGGACCTAACAGAAGCAGAAGATATTAAGAAGAGGTGGCAAGAATACACAGAAGATCTGTAAGGAAAAGAACAGAATGGGAAAGACTAGAGATCTCTTCAAGAAAATTAGAGATACCAAGGGAACATTTCATGCAAAGGTGGGCTCGATAAAGGACAGAAATGGTATGGACCTAACAGAAGCAGAAGATATTAAGAAGAGGTGGCAAGAATACACAGGAGAACTGTACAAAAAAGATCTTCACAACCCAGATAATCATGATGGTGTGGTCACTAATCTAGAGCTAGACATCCTGGAGTGTGAAGTCAAGTGGGCCTTGGAAAGTATCACTACGAACAAAGCTAGTAGAGGTAATGGAATTCCAGTTGAGCTGTTTCAGTGATCCAATAGATGTTGGCAATTTGATCTTTGGTTCCTCTGCCTTTTCTAAATTCAGCTTGAATATATGGAAGTTCATAGTTCATATACTGTTGAAGCCTGGCTTAGAAAAATTTGAGCATTTTTTTGCTAGTGTGTGAGCTAGTGCAATTGTGCATCAGTTACTTTGATAGCGAGTGAAATGAGTACAATGAGTGCAC